>JAGGCT020003414.1:10000-13971 GCA_017654935.2 Phymorhynchus buccinoides | reverse complement strand
AGCAGTGTGGGGACACAGCTACTATTGCCCTCTAGGCTTACTCGTAGCAGACGCCTATTTTTGCTAGTTTGGAGTTATCTGCCCGAGTTAACTTCCTTGAGATTTATTTGTAATTAAATTGTATTTTATCATATTCTTGCTTAATTAAAGTTTGTATTGAAATAAGATGCATATGGTCGGAACCAGAAAAAATCATAGATTTTATCCCATACATTTGTATTAACTGAAATACTCGCATAGCCTGACAATTCAAGATTTTGTGATTGGTAAAATTAACACGTGGGTCAAAATATTCCAGGTCGTTTCGCATGTTTTCTATTCTTATTCAAAATTTAGTCAAATGTTTGAATTTCTAATTATACGACCTAAATCTATAATCTATCCCTTTTCATTTCATATATGGCATGCTATGACCTTTTCCGTATAAACTTGTAGTATTGCAAAATGAATGCAGTCCATTCATTGTAGCTATTCACGAACCTCCCGAGTTCTTTGTACGTTAGGCTAGGCCTATACTATACCACGTGTGAATGCCGATTGACTGTCTTTCGAATCGAAATACTAATTTTCTAAACCAAGCAATATTATTTTGATTCGCCCTTTTGTTTTCGTTCTAATAGATAACGAAACTAGTTTTGTATATTCAAAATGATCTTGGACCTTATAGATTTATAATATTTTACGATTTAAGATTTGCTTCAAACCACAAGCATGAAGCCTAGATCAATAGAAATTCGACTTGTGTTTTCTATCGAATTTCGGGACACAAATTATAAACTTTATAGATTGAATTGGGACTTGAAATTTATACAAATGAAAGTTTGTGTATGTTTTTTTTTTATTATTAGTTTGTTATTCTGATTTGTGAAGCAGTTATTTAGTTATTTTATAAAATATGGGTTGGGCTTGTTAAAAGGTGGGATCACTTTGCACCTTAATTGCAAGTATTTCTTTTTAAAGAGAAACCCCGGACTATTGATGAATGTCATATTATTCTGTGTTTTTCAAGCTTTCCAACCTGGTTGGTTTGTTCGGCGAAAGCCGATACGCGACGTTAAACTGAACTTCCAATTGAAGCGATATTCTGATCGCTTCTCTGCCTTTTGGCTGGGACAGTGAATCAGGAATATAAATTTTTGTTTATACCTGGTTGGTTTGTTCAGCCCGTCGTACATGGCGAAAGCCGATACGCGACGTTAAACTGAACTTCCAATTGAAGGCAGATAGCAAATGTTCAGACAACTGATCGCTTCTCAGCCTTTTGGCTAAGACAGTGATTCAGGAACATAAATTTTTGTTTATACCTGTGGTTTGTTCAGCCCGTCGTACATGGCGAAAGCCGATACGCGACGTTAAACTGAACTTCCATCCAATTGAAGGCAGACTTACCTGAGACTCTACCTGAGATGGAGAGAGAGAAGCAATAAAGAGAGAGAGAGAGAGAGAGAGACCTGTGTCAGCCTTGACTGCCTGTTGCTGTTTGCTGCTTGCTGATTGTTTCCTGCCTACTATTCCTGCACTCCTGTCTGTCCCTGCACCCTTCACCCTTCCACTCCACACCATCACACATGTATCCATGGTTGTGTCGTCTGTCGTCTGCGAACGCACGACATAAACATAATTTCGGTGGAACAAAGCTCTATAGAGGGTGGGAGATTTTGAGCATGATTTTGTCGAAGAAACTGGATAGCCTCTGTCTTATCATCATTTAACTTAAGTTTGTTGGTTGACCTCCATTGTTTGATGTCAGAAACAAACACAGTCTTCAAGTGTTTGGACAAGTTGGTGGTAGTTTCCAAATACGAATGTATTATTGAGGGTAAAAAGGATAAGCTACAATAGCTTCTTTACACCTTGCCCTCTCACTCACACATTCATACCATGCATCAATCAAAGAAAAATTAACATAAAACGATCAAGTCAAGAAAATGGAACCAAATTTGGCACATGAAATAATTGAAAAAGATATAAAAAATGGGAATTAAAGCAAACATGGATAATACTTAACAGTGGTGAACTTGAATTGGTAGTGTAAATTGAGTACCAAAAAAAGAGGAAACAATTTTGAGGCAATGACATTATAAGCTAAGACGGGAATATGAGACAGAGACAGAGACAGAGATGAAGGGGGAGGGGGTATTGCTGAAGAAGCGTTTTCCTGTATCAGAAGTCATCAGTTTTTGTTAGTTAGTTGTTGTTTTTTGGGGGGATGGAGACCGGAAACAGTCTGGTAAATAGCAGAGAGATAGACCCTGCTGCCTGGGGGATTGAAAGAGAAAACAGGGTAGGAAGGAACAGGACAAAGAACACTGAGAAGAAGAAAGGGAAAAAGAAGAAAGAGACACAGACAGAGTATTGATAGAGTGCACACACTACATGTTGACACAGACAGAGTACAATTAGAGTGCACACAGTACATGTTGTTCAGACACAGAGTACAGGTAGAGTGCACACAGTACATGTTGACACAGACAGAGTACAGGTAGAGTGCAACAGTACATGTTTTTCAGACACAGACAGAGTATTGATAGAGTGCACACACTACATGTTGACACAGACAGAGTACAATTAGAGTGCACACAGTACATGTTGTTCAGACAGAGTACAGATAGAGTGCACACACTACATGTTGACACAGACAGAGTACAAATAGAGTGCACACAGTACATGTTTTTCAGACACAGACAGAGTACAGATAGAGTGCACACACTACATGTTGACACAGACAGAGTACAGATAGAGTGCACACAGTACATGTTTTTCAGACACAGACAGAGTACAGATAGAGTGCACACACTACATGTTGACACAGACAGAGTACAGATAGAGTGCAACAGTACATGTTGACACAGACAGAGTACAGATAGAGTGCAACAGTACATGTTGACACAGAGTACAGATAGAGTGCAACAGTACATGTTGACACAGACAGAGTACAGATAGAGTGCAACAGTACATGTTGACACAGACAGAGTACAGATAGAGTGCAACAGTACATGTTGACACAGACAGAGTACAGATAGAGTGCAACAGTACATGTTTTTCAGACACAGAGTACAGATAGAGTGCAACAGTACATGTTTTTCAGACACAGAGTACAGATAGAGTGCAACAGTACATGTTGACACAGACAGAGTACAGATAGAGTGCAACAGTACATGTTGACACAGACAGAGTACAGATAGAGTGCAACAGTACATGTTTTTCAGACACAGACAGTACAGATAGAGTGCACACAGTACATGTTTTTCAGACACAGACAGAGTACAGATAGAGTGCAACAGTACATGTTGACACAGACAGAGTACAGATAGAGTGCAACAGTACATGTTGACACAGACAGAGTACAGATAGAGTGCACACACTACATGTTTTTCAGACACAGACAGTACAGATAGAGTGCACACACTACATGTTTTTCAGACACAGACAGTACAGATAGAGTGCACACAGTACATGTTTTTCAGACACAGACAGAGTACAGATAGAGTGCACACACTACATGTTGACACAGACAGAGTACAGATAGAGTGCACACACTACATGTTGACACAGACAGAGTACAGATAGAGTGCACACAGTACATGTTGACACAGACAGAGTACAGATAGAGTGCACACACTACATGTTGACACAGACAGAGTACAGGTAGAGTGCACACACTACATGTTGACACAGACAGAGTACAGATAGAGTGCACACACTACATGTTGACACAGACAGAGTACAGATAGAGTGCACACACTACATGTTGACACAGACAGAGTACAGGTAGAGTGCACACACTACATGTTGACACAGACAGAGTACAGATAGAGTGCACACACTACATGTTTTTCAGACACAGACAGAGTACAGATAGAGTGCACACACTACATGTTGACACAGACAGAGTACAGATAGAGTGCACACAGTACATGTTGACACAGACAGAGTACAGATAGAGTGCACACACTACATGTTGACACAGA
>JAGGCT020003414.1:0-5000 GCA_017654935.2 Phymorhynchus buccinoides | reverse complement strand
CATTGCATGGTGTTGATATTGTGTTATTACTATTTCTCCACAGGTACATTGCATGGTGTTGATATTGTGTTATTACTATTTCCTCACAGGTACATTGCATGGTGTTGATATTGTGTTATTACTATTTCCTCACAGGTACATTGCATGACGTTGATATTGTTATTACTTTTTCTCCACAGGTACATTGCATTGCGTTGATATTGTGTTATTACTATTTCTCCACAGGTACATTGCATGGTGTTGATATTGTGTTATTACTATTTCTCCACAGGTACATTGCATGGTGTTGATATTGTGTTATTACTATTTCTCCACAGGTACATTGCATGGCGTTGATATTGTGTTATTACTATTTCTCCACAGGTACATTGCATGGTGTTGATATTGTGTTATTACTATTTCTCCACAGGCGCATTGCATGGTGTTGACATTGTGTTATTACTATTTCTCCACAGGTACATTGCATGGCGTTGATATTGTGTTATTACTATTTCTCCACAGGTACATTGCATGGTGTTGATATTGTGTTATTACTATTTCTCCACAGGTACATTGCATGGTGTTGATATTGTGTTATTACTATTTCTCCACAGATACATTGCATGGTGTTGATATTGTGTTATTACTATTTCTCCACAGGTACATTGCATGGTGTTGATATTGTGTTATTACCATTTCTCCACAGGTACGGGTCCACTCAGGTGTATGATTACCTGGAAACGGACGGGGCAGACGGCCTGTCACCGGGCACCGTTTTAACGGTCAGTGGGAAGGGTTTTGTTGTTGTTGTTTTTTTGTTTGTACATTGTTAGCAAAATCCCCTGTAGTGTAAAGTTGGGTAGCACTTTAAAACCCTTTCAACGCCAGCCATTTTTCAGCTAAAACTTTCCTGGTTAAAGAGAAGATTCTGTCTGCAATATTGTGGATTCCTCTCTGACATGCATAAAATAGGGCCTATCCTTACCTCCCAAAATTAAGAACATAAGTTCACTGGATACCAGACCCTCATTTGATGCCTTTCAGTGACATGGGTGTTAAATCATTGTGGTATCAAGAGGCGACAGTGGCGATGAAATGGTTAAGCCTGGGCCTGTATTCTCATTGAGATAGTTTGAGACTTGTCATCGTGATATCTTAGAAGTCCGTCTAAGGTCGCATCAAACCTTGTGTTTTTAATTAAAGTTTTGCTTCCCCCATGGGGATACTAGGGGTCTTTCGTACAAATAGTTTCCCCACCTTCTGGAAGTTCTGTGCTTGTAACTTCCTCTGATCTGCCACTCTCTTTGACTCTGCCTTTTCACTTTGCTTACTGTCGTCTACCATCTTTCCGACTTACGGGTCCATTCTCCTGCATGTGTTCTAGAAACTCTCACAAAGATTTTCTCCGGCCGAAGACGGACATGCTGGGCCTCGATATTTCAGTCTTAGTAAGGCGCATAGCGGCAGCATGACGGCATGACAGGAAACTCTGAGCGATTGACAAAGAATGCAGTTGTCATGTGTGTGTGGCTTCAGGTGTTTTTCTGTGTGCTGTCGTCGTCCACGGCTCTAGGCCAGGCAGCCCCCAACATGGGATCCATTGCCGCTGCCAGAGGGGCCGGGGGGAAGGTGTTTGAACTGCTCCACAGAGTGAGTTAAGATGAAATCATAAAACCAGCGTATCATTAATATGCTTCTTTTTACCAGCCACGAAGCGAAGCTGGTAATGTTTTCTCTGATGTCTGCTGTTTGTTCCTGGCTGACTGTAAATATGCATGTTAGCACGGTGCATAGAGGCCTATGCATGCTCATAGTTAGGATATCTAGGCATGGAGAACAAGTGAAGGTCATTGGTCAAAGGTCAAGGTCACTGGAGCAGAAAATGTGCCATCTGTGTGTGAGGCTGTAAACACGAGAACTTTTCTCAAATTTTGCATGCGCATACATAATTAGGATATCTAGGCCAAGTTCGAACATGAAGGTCGTTGGTCAAAGGCCAAGGTCATTGGAGTAGAAAATTTGTTGCATAGCTGGTGATATAGTGTACTAATTCTCTAGTTAGACAGCAATATGTCTGATAGATGATTTAACAATATACTATTGTTTAAGCCATGTAGCTAAATAGGCATTATGTACGTAGCATTAAAAACCGGCAATGTCTGACATCACATTTCTTGTCTGTCTCTCTATCTCTGACTCTGTCTTTTTCTTTCTTCCCTCCATCCCCCCTCCCTCACTTCCATCCCCCCTCCTCTTTGTCTTTTCTCTCTCTTTTGCTCTCTCTCTCTCTCTCTCTCTCCCTCTCTCTCTCTCTCTCTCTCTCTCTCTCTCTCTCTCTCTCTAAAAGTTAATTCATTCGTTTGTTCGTTCTTTCTCTTTGTTTCTGTTTTTCCTTCCTTCTTTTGCTTTCTCTCCTTTCCTCCTGCTCTCTGTCGGTTTGTCTGTCTGTCTGTCTGTCTGTCTGTCTATCTCTTTCTCATTGCCAGCCTATAAATCATGAGCAATAGCTCTTTTCAAACAAATGACAGTCTAGTTTGGTCGTAAAACAATGAAAACACTGCAGGATTTCATGAACTCTTAAGGAAAACGAATCGGTTGGTTTGTGGTTGAATTTGTTTTAAATTTTCAACATCAACCAACCGAATTTGTTTTCCTTAAAAGTATTGTTTGGTATTTGGATTGAACAATCAACCTGATATGGTTGGCCCCCCATACCATAAAAATGTTTAATTAATATGATTTATGTCGGTCGCTGTCTGTCTTACTGCGTGAGTTTTCTGGCTGTGTCCATAGAAGCCGCCCATTGACTCGTCCGACCTTGGCGGGGATCGGCACAGGGAGGTGTTGGGCCAGGTGCAGTTCAAGGGAGTCACCTTCGCCTACCCCTCCCGCCAGGACATCCAGGTCAGTACAAACCCAACCCCACCCCAAGGGAGGTGACTCGAACTCCTACGCCCCGCCCCGGCCCCGCCCGCCCCGCCCTGCCCCGCCCCGCCCCGCCCCCCGCCCCGCCCCCCAGTTTCAGCTTTCAGCCTTTTTGGTGCCCTTCTCCCCCCCCCCCTCTCCCCAAGGTCATTTTTGGGATTTGTGGAAATCTTGTTAAGAGAACTAAGCCTAAGGAGGTGTATATATGGAGGGGTGGGGGTGGGGGGAGGAGGGTTTGGTTTTGTAGGAACTAGGATCAAGGAGATTAAGAGTTTGAAGATTGTGAAAACTCTGCTGTCCCAGAGCACGGATTCTATATTCAATGTGTAGTGTCCATGCCCAGAGGTGAGAGGCTGATTTTCACAGGTTAAAAGCAAAAATCCTTCAGCTTCAGGGGGACCCCCACTAGGACATTTGCCCCTTGACCCCAGCAGAAGATGATTGATTGATTGATAACGGGTGCAAGAGTGTTGACCTGACCATACAACCAGGACAAACAGTGGCCTTGGTGGGGAGAAAGTAGGTGTGGAAAATCCACCATAATGATCATCATTATTGTCGTCATTATTGTCTTCTTCTTCTGCGTTCCCAGGCCATATGGCCATAATGGGTAAGGTATATATGTGTCCTGTTCTCAGTTTTCACTGGTCTCCCCGCTGCGTACAAGAGGAGCTCAAAGTCAAAGGAGAAAAATTATTTGGAAGATTTTTTTTTTAAAGGCAGGAGAATGGGCCAATAAGTCAGAAAAATAGTAGATGATAGAAAGCAAAGGGAAAAGTCAAAGTCAAAGAGTGGCAGACTAGATGAAGTTACAAGCACAGAACTTCCAGAAGGTGGGGGAACTATTTTTACGAAAGACTCCCGGTATCCCAACAGGGAGTCATTATTGTCATTGTCATTTACCTTTCAGGTGCTGAAGAGTTTTGACCTGACCATACAGCCGGGGCAGACGGTGGCCTTGGTGGGAAGAAAGTAGGTGTGGGAAGTCCACCATAATGATCGTCATCATTGTCATTGTCAATGTCATTTACCTTTCAGGTGCTGAAGAGCTTTGACCTGACCATACAGCCGGGGCAGACAGTGGCCTTGGTGGGGGGCAGTGGGTGTGGGAAGTCCACTATCATCAAAATGATCCAGAGATTCTTCGACCCCAACTTGGGATTAGTGAGTGATTCTGTTGCCGTTGAATGTTTCTTTGGTAAAGGTCAAGATGTGCCACCCCCCCTGTATTTCTCGGTTAATTCCATTTTCCCGTTTTTGCATTTCTTACCAAACATGATAAAGCTGTATTTTATGAACCTTTTTAGCTAATAACCTTTTTGGAATACTAACCCTATCCCTAACCCTAGGCCATTATCTAATAGGACACCCCCCCCCTATGTATTGCAGTACACGGCGCCATTTGTCACAGTCGTGGTTCATTGCGTTTTCCCGTCTTATAGGGGGGGGGGGGGGGGTAGGGTTAGGGCTAGAGTTAGGGATAGGGTTAGTATTCCAAAAAGGTTATTAGCTAAAAAGGTTAATAAAATACAGCTTTATGTTTGGTAAGAAAGGCAAAAACGGAAAATTGCAATTAACCGAGAAATGCAGAGGGGGTGGCACATCATTACCTTTACCGTTTCTTTTTTGGACACCTGGTTGATAATCAGTTTTAAGATATATAAAAGTTAAAGATGTTTTTTGCCGTTAAGGGCAGTAAATTAATCATTCAAATATTCAAAGGAATTGCAATCAGTTGAAAACTAACATCATTCAAAGATAGTAATTTTACCCAGGAATTTTTTTTCTTGGGGGTATTAGAAACGGACCCGAATCTTTCTTTGTTCCTTTACCTCCCCCAGCTAGAGGCAGTTATCTATTTACTTCTGGGTGGAGTGAGGAGAATATGGGTCATGTTTCTTTGTTCCTTTACCTCCCCCAGCTAGAGGCAGTTATCTATTTACTCCTGGGTGGAGTGAGGAGAATAGGGGTGAAGTTTCTTTGTTCCTTTACCTCCCCCAGCTAGAGGCAGTTATCTATTTACTCCTGGGTGGAGTGAGGAGAATAGGGGTGAAGTTTCTTTGTTCCTTTGCCTCCCCCAGCTAGAGGCAGTTATC
>JAGGCT020003413.1:0-5000 GCA_017654935.2 Phymorhynchus buccinoides | reverse complement strand
GAACAGAATCGATTCAAGTTTTGTGTGGTGGTGTATCACACACACACACAATATTTACGTAGACACAAAACAATCTAACGTGTGTGCGGTCATGGGCAGATAAATTAATGATTCCATCTTATAATAACCTTGACCTTGAATTTTGGACTTGTCTTTTTTCTGTTATGCAGTGGCTATCGTTTGGAGACCATAGGATTCACACACTTAATTACAACTGTATATAGTCTTGATCACCATGACCTGAGTAATGCAATTGGAGACATTTGAAGCCTCTTGACATTTGACCCTGAGTTTGAGGCTAAATGATTATGAAATCGTGCTGTATCTCTAAAAAACCACTGGAGGGGATGTTTGTGAGTTGATGTATCACTCAAAGTACGCAAAGAGGACGGGGGCTAAGATGTGTGTGTGTGGGGAGGTGTTGGTGGGGGGATGGGGGTGGGGGGTAACGGACAAAGGACATGTCTGCCGCTCGGCCACGCACATGTTGTTGTTGGTGGTGGTGTGTTGTGTTTCGCCAACAACACCTCCAAGCCATCTTTGTCATTTTGTAACATACAGGTGAGTCATTATGTTAGTATTTCATTCCAAATTGGAGCGAGTTGAACACTCGTGTGTGTGTGGGTGTGTGTGAGCGAGTGTGTGGCGGTGCGGTGTGCATGTGTGTGCGCCCGTCTGTGTTGCGTGCGCGGCGCCATGCGTGACGTCGCGTGTGTGGTGTGCGTGAATATGTATGTGTGTACGTGGATAAATGCTTACGTTCATGCTGTATTTCTTACGTGTATATGAATTGCGTTCGCATGGATGCATATGCGTGAACACGCGAGCATGAATGTAAGAATAATGTGCGGGAATCAGTTTGTGATGGTGTGTGATTTTTATTGTGTAAGTGTGAATGTGTAATTTTGTTGAGAGCGATAGCGAGAGAGAGAAAGTTTTGTGAATACTCTCTCTCTCTTCTCTCTCTCCTCTCTCTCTCTCTCTCTCTCTCTCTCTCCTCTCTCGTCTATCTCTCTCTCTCTCTCTCTCTCTCTCTCTCTCTCTCTCTTTTACATGGATTTCCCACTTTTTTGGTTTGATTTAACTGTTCCACATTTCAAATGGGCAGATTGTTTCCGGCTTCATTTTATAAAACGTTTGTTATTGGTTTGTCTCTCTTCTTCTCTCTCTCTCTCGCTCTCTATCTCTCTCTCTCTCTTCTCTCTCTCTCTTCTCTCCTCTCCATACTCTCTCTCTTCTCTCTCTCTCTCTCTCTTCTCTCTCCTCTCTCTCTCTCTCTCTCTCTCTCTCTCTATCTCTCTCTCAACACGCTTTGTCCACAGAACAACAAACAATACAGTGAGAAAAGACGAGGATTGTTCCCCATCGGTTCAAGCGTGGGTTCAAGTCCAAGGCGGTTTTCCACCCCATGGATTTGATTACTCCACTGCGCCCCCTTGCTTCTGGACAAAAGACTGAGCCTGCCTGCTCTTTTGAAAACTGTAACACTCGGAGTACTTACTTTACTACCGTATTCTCCTACCCCCCCCCCCCTTCTTTCCCCTTGTCCACCCCTTCCAGACCCTACCCCACCCCACTCACTTATAGTCGGTCTTCTCTCGAAGTTTAGTAGTAGTAGTAGTGTCTACTGCCTCGGAAGTATCCTCTCATCTGTGTGTCATGACACATACTCACACTTATGCTATTCCAAAGTGGACAACCCACACCCCACCCCTCATCTTATATTGCCTCCCCTTCCTCCCAACACACACACACACACACACACACACACACACACCACACACACACACACACCAACACACATCACAAACACAATTATAGATACATTGCATTATATAACAACATAACAAGTGCAAACGCCGAGCGTGCTGCAAAAGTCCCCTCGCAGGCATCGCCGAGGTACTCCGAAAATCGGAATGTGTCCGGCTGTACACCATACATAAAAAGCAATTCAAAAATAGCACGTAAACTACATAAAAAGGCACATCAAAACAGCACGTAAAACTTGAATTAGTTTATAATCTATAGCTTTGGGGTTTCGGACCGCTGATTTGAGCGCGGCACACATCAAAATCATGACAACTGTGTTATAGACCATCATCAAGAAAATGTTGTAGAGGAAAAAACCTGCTTAAAAATACATGCAAAACTTCGAGAGATATTAGCTGATTATTGTGTTCGGGTTTGAAACCCCGTAACTGGCGCGGACCCTGACCTTAATGCTAAAACTAAAATACTCAGGGATAGTCTTTTGATCTTGGCAATCTAGATACTAAAGTGATGAGATACAACTGAATCGTTTTTGAGAAAAACGGACGAATAGCCGGACGGACGGACACCGGACGGACGGACGACGGACCCAGACAAAAAAACAATAGCCCCCCGAACCATGCGGCTTCGGGGAATAACAACAGACCTAATTAATTGTCGCATGAGTTGCGATAGGTCCTTGTGAACCGAAACATATAATATGAATTATTCGGGAAATAATTAAGGGGAGTAATTTCAGGGTGTGTGGGCGCAGTGATCTGCCTAATTCAATCGGTCAAACAGGGAAGTCACTTTACCATCACCTCTCCTAGCCTATCGACTCGTGTGCTTGAGCAGACAGACATACAGCACTGCGTGCGTCATTCTAAACAAAATATGTCATTTCGTCACATTTTGCAAGTCTTATCAGTTTGTGGCCACTGGCCACACCTACCTAATTTTTCTATTAAAAAAAGGGTTTGCAAGTAGCTGACACGCATCCTGCGGTTCCAAGCTTCGACACCATTGTGGGAGGAGGTAGGGCATTGCTGCTATAGTTTTTGACCGAGTAATGGAGGTAAGCAACTCTAATTTTCACGAAGTGCTCTCCCCTAGGTTTGTTTTCTTCAGAAAATCGTCTATTTGTAAACTGCAATAGTGCATTCATCACTTTCCGAAATACGACATACGTTACTTCACATGTTCCGTCAAGGAATACACAGCGCTGATAAATCTGTCCTCCTAAATTCAGCAACCATTTTGTGCATCGGTGCCTATGTGTTTTGCTTTTCTTCAAAGAGAGAGAGCGAGACAGTTGGGAGAGAGAGAGAGAGAGAGTGAAGAGAGGAGAGAGAGACGGAAGGAGAGAGAGAGAGAGTGGAGAGAGAGGAGAGAGGAGAGAGAGAGAGAATGCGCTCGCGCTTATGTATGTGTGTGTGTGTAGTGTTGTGTGTGTGTGTATGTGTATGTATCTGTGTGTGTCTGTCTATGTGCGTCTGTCTGTGTGCGTCTGCATGTGTGTCTCTGCGTGTATGTGTCTGTGCATGGTGTGTGTTCATCCACGTAATGGAGCTCAAATTAATGCTAACAAGTAGTTAATTGTACACGGGTAAGCGAATTATTAGCAGGCTATTACGTAGTAGTTTGAAAACCATGAATTCAAGGGTTTACCACGAACTTTCAACGCAATTTCGCTAATGACAGGGAGGGGTGGTAATGTTTAAATAGCGGAAGTGATGTTAAACGCTTGTGAGAGTGCGCCCGGCGCGCGGTGTGGGTGTGTTTGTGTGTGTGTTGGTGTGTGGTGTTGTGTGTGTGTGTGTGTGTGTGTGTGTGTGTGTGTGTGTTTGTTGTATGTCTATCGTTGTGGGGTGGGGCTTCGCGTGTGTGTGTGTTGTGTGTGTGCTTGTCTGTGTGTGTGTGGGTGTTAGTGTTGTGCGTGGCGTGAGCTGGAGTTCGTGCAGTGTGTGTGTGGTGTGTGGTGTGTATGTGTTTTTTGGGTGTGGGTGTGTGTGTGGTTGTGTGGTGTGTGTGTGTATGTGTGTATGTGTGGGTGTGCTGCTTGTGTGGATGTGTGTGTGGGTGTGTGTGTGTGGTGTGTGTGTGTGTGTGTGTGTGTGGTTAGTATGTGTATGTGTGTGTGATTGCTGTGTGTGTGTGTGTGTTCGCTTGTGTGTGTGTGTGTGGGTGTGTGTGTGTGTGTTTGTGTGTGCGTGTGCTGCGTGCGTGCGCGGTGTGTGGTGTGTGTGTGTGTGTGTGTGTGGTGTCGGTGTGTGAGTGATGAGAGCGAGAGGAGAGAGAGAGAGACCGATGAGAGAGAGAGAGAAGAGTGTGTGTGTTGCGTGTGAGTGAGAGAGAGAGAGAGTTGAGAGAGATGAGAGAGAAGAGAGGAGAGAGAGAGAGAGAGAGTGGTGTGGGTGTGAGGAGAGAGAGAGAGAGAGAGTGGAGGAACAGCGAGAAGAGAAGAGAGAGAGAGAGTTCGTGCGTGTGAGAGAGAGAGAGAGAGAGAGAGAAAACTAGAGAGAGAGAGACGAGACAGAGACAGATACAGAGACAGAGACAGAGGACGAGAGATAAGAGAGAGACAGAGAGACAGAGAAAGAGGACAGAGAGGCTGAGGAGAGAGAGAGGACAGAGGACAGAGACAGAGAGAGAGTGATTAGAGGATGAGAGAGGAGATCTGAAGGAGACTCAGAGAGAGAGAGAAGGGAGAGAGAAGAGAGAGAGATTAGAGAGAGAGAGAGAGAGAGTGTGTGCGTGTGAGAGAGAGAGAGAGAGAGAGAAGAGAGAGAGAGAGAAGAGAGAGAGACGAGAGAGAGAGAGTCGTGGTATGTGTGTGTGTGTGTGTGTATATGCACTACGTTACAAGAGCTCAAAATTCAGAAGTAAGCATTGTCCACAGGCTCGTAAAATAAATAATAGTATTATAAACTGCAAGCCGTGTATTAAGGGTTTATTTTGAAGTGCACTTGATGCAGTAATGAGGCGGAGGAGGTTGTACATGTTAATGGCGAAAACACGGATTCTAAGGTGTGTGTGTGTCGCTGCTGGGTGTGTGCCTGGTGTGTGTGCTGTGTGTGTGTGGTGTGGTGTGTGTGTGTGTGTGTGTGTGTATCGTGAGGAGAGAGAGAGAGAGTGCTTGCTGCTGCGCGCGCGCGTGTGTGTGTGTGTTTATAATTTGCTGCTGCACATACACACACAAACACACACACCAAGCGCGCGCGGCATCATACTTAAATCTCACTTCGAGA
>JAGGCT020003412.1:0-10000 GCA_017654935.2 Phymorhynchus buccinoides | reverse complement strand
CGCCTTAGTGCTGCCAGTGATCGTTTTGTTATTATACGCCGATGACACAACTATATGTGCAGAATCAGCCGAAGGTTTACAAAAGGCTCTGGATGCTATGTATACATATTGTAATAGGTGGGATTTAAGAGTTAATTCAGCCAAAACTAAAGTTGTGGTGTTTTCAAGAGGTAAAATACGCAATATTCCTAATTTGTGTTATTATAATGGACGGCATTGAAACTGTATTTGGGTTTAATTACCTAGGCATTTATTTCAATTATAACAATAAATTTAACCTTGCACAAAAAAGGCTCTATGATGAAGCTTCCAGAGCAATGTTTTGCCTGCTAAAAAACAGTAACAAGATATTGTTACCACTAGATGTAAAGATATAGCTTTTTGATAGAATGATTGCACCAATTCAGCTCTATGGTTGTGAGGTATGGTGCCATAATATGACGGATGTAGCATCAACATTGCAACTTCGATATTATAAATTGATACTTAAGTTAAATAAATCTACACCAAGCTGTATGGTTTATGGAGACCTAGGACAATTTCCTTTAGAGATACAAGCAAAGAGCAGAATGTTAAGTTTTTGGTTCAAGCTTGTGAATGATGATAATCAGTCTAAATTTTCTTGCATAATGTATGGTTTTATGTTACATTTATATAAAGAAAACAAACCTCTGTCACCTTTCTTAGTGTGTGTTAATAATTTATTGACATCTTGGATTGACTGGTTTCTGGACTCAGCAACCTCATCCTGACATCTCGTTAAACTGGTTTAAATCTAAAGTTGTACGTTCTTTAAAGGATCAATTCATTCAACACTAGTATTCACAATTACAAGAAAAACAATCTACCATAATTACAGATTATATAAAGATGTTTTTTCCTTTGAAACTTATCTAAGCATTTTACCCGAAAACTTAGCAATTTTATTTGTGAAATTTAGAACGTTGAACCATAAACTAACAATACAAACAGGCAGAATTCAAAACATTCCGCATAATGAAAGATTCTGTTCTAAGTGCGATCTTCGTGCTTCCGTGTGCTGGGTGACGAATTTCATTACATTTTTGAATGTCCTGCTTTTCAGGATGTAAGGAAAAGATATCTGTCAAATTATTACCAGAAAAGACCAAATGCTATAAAGTTCCACTCTTTATTTCAAACAATAAACAGTCAATTTCTCAACCGCTTAGCTTGTTTCATAAAAAAATCATTTTGAAAGCTTTCTAAAAACATAAACATACATGTTTCCGCTACTTCTCGAGCTATAGCCCATTTCATAGGTTAAGCTCAACTTTTTTGGTGTTTAGTAAACTGGTGCTATGATGTGTGCGGATGTTAGGTTGTGTGTGACAGTTTATATGCCTTTGTATGCCATGTTATGCCGTTGTCTTTCTGTCTTTATTGATTATAAGCGAATTGTGTTATTGTATTGGTTACATTGTGATGTGTAACGTTTTTCATGTGCCCCCTGGGTTTTTAAAAATAAACCTTTTGACTTTGACTTTGACTTCAAGGCGATCTGGTAGACAGCGCGCCTGTCACTACGGGTCGCTGCTTTCTGGGCTTCTTCAGCTGGGTCATCACACCAGGCTCGCTTGTCCTTTTGCACGCTTCGCTTCACTTCCCCAGTCCTTCTCAATGAACTCCTGGTAGAGTGCGTTGCTGTCAACGGTAGGAGCGTGTCTCTTTTGGTGCAGATCTTTCCTCTCTGCTATCATCTTCTCTGCTATCAAATCATTATCAGCATCATTCTTATTTTCAGTGGTGACAGCGTTCGTCTGAACATCTTTGCACACAGTGCCATGGCGACACTCAATGGCCGCTATTACGTTGATGTCGTTCGTGTTCACATCAGTATCCTGCCTGCCGGATCCACGATATACGCAAACATCGTCTACGAGATCAGCGTTGGCTTGATTGAGAAGGCGATGGCGGTAAGATTACTTTTTTTGTTTTACCTGTCCCATCTTCTGGGCCGTACAGTGGCTTTGCTCCCACGCCGCTCATTCCGAGTGCCAATTCGCAGCCGCCCACACCCTGGCTTGCTCAAGTCAAATAATCCGAAACTATCGGTCCAACGGAAGCGAATCTATGTTAGGGCCGTCGGGAGGCAACCAAACGAGAGGAGACACTGCACTGCTGTTGAGTCACCTCGGTGGAGTTCAGTGGAGCCTATATGCAGGACACCGCATAATAAGCCCCCTATTGATGACACTGTTCTCTTAGTCCGCGGGGCCAGTGTGATTGAGGTCCTCTTCCAATGGCGCCACCACGTCAGTCCAACGACATCTCCCCAGAGCACACTGATCCCCATGGCTTTGAACCAAACACACCAAGGGCATACACCGATTGGATTGCTAATCGAAACTGAGGTCACCATGAAAGCAGGGCGTAAGTATGACATTTTGATAAAAAGGCTGTATTGTGGTAAGACAAGCATTTTGACAATACAGCATTTTGTGTAAGATTACATGTTGGTAAGATTACATTTAGGTAAGATTGCATTTTGGTAAGATTGCACTTTGTGTAAGATTACATGTTGCTAAGACTGCATTTTGTGCAAGACTGCATTTTGGTAATAGTACTATTGCATTTTGCTAAGGCTGTATTTTTGTTAGATTATGTTTTAGTAAGATTGCATTTTGTGTAAGATTACATGTTGGTAAGATTGCATTTTGGTAAGATTACATATATATGACTTTTATTTACTGGTTGACATTAGCCTGTAGAAAGGGCCAATAGCAAATGAGAGCTGCACTGTAAATGATACTCCACAGTATTGGAATATCATGGTACAGCTTAGTCTTTTCGTGGAAAACTTATGACTCTCGAACGAGGGGGTCCTTGCACCGGCTCTGGTGCTGCAGCCAGTGTGGATTGGTTTGGACTTTGGGGACCTTCCCACAACGCCAGCAGCTGTGTCCTCAAATCCCTTTGACCGAGAGAGTGGGGATGTACCCTGGGCAAGACATCGCCACTATAAACTAATTATCGCCCAGCACGCCAGAGTAGTATCTGCCCCCTCTGCTATCTGGCAGTCATTGTCGGAACCGACAGACAGGCAACAACAACAAAATTGTGGTAAGCTTGCATTTCGTGTAAGATTACTTTTTTATAGCTTTTTTATTACTTTTTTAACATGAAAAATACATAAACTTGAAAAAAAGGTAAAAACAACAAACACAACAGCATACATACATACATAAACAACATACATAAACAGATACATTGAATAATGAATGAATTCATTAATGCATAGATAGATCACCGAATAAGTAACTAAACTAAAAGTTAGATAAAGAAAAACAAAAGAAGAAGAAAAAACGACACCCCAACAAAATTTCAGTCTATGTAAAAAAATCAGCGGGTACATATTTCGTTTGTGTGCACATATACATGTAGTAGAGAAAACTAATCGTTATGCACTATATAGGCATGCTCTTAACAATATTTTGTTCACATTGTTGTGCGTTCACATCCTTATGTTTACTGTGCTAGCGGTACGAATCAGCAATATATAAGGATACATACACAGGAGTCTACAGTGGGCGCATGGGAGTGTATTGAACTCAGTACTCAGTATTAAATGAAATGCATAAATCGTGAAATCGATGCAACGTGAGACAGGGACACATCGAGACGGGGAGGGGAGACAGATCTCATTCGCAATGAAAAAACCCATCTGTAAATAATAAATATGAAGCGGACAATGATGGCCCTTGGCTCGGACTGGCCGGACTGACCTTTCTGCTTCTTCCCCAGGCGATGCACGGCGTCGATGTGGCTTTTCTGGATGTGGCGAAGGTCAAGTTTATTGTGGAACATCTTTAAAACCGCTTCTTTGCAGTCGGTCGTGCTTTCGTTCTCTGGTTCTGGCACGTTGTAGATTGTAAGGTTATAGTTTTGTCTATGTTACCATCATTATTTCCGTTACCGGCTAGAGCTACTCTGTATTTGGCCAGCTCTAAATCTGCCCGAAGGAGTTTTTTTCTTTACAAATCGTCATTTTTTGCCTCTTATGAAATTTTAGCCATTCTCCTTTCTTTATATCGTATGCATTTTTAGCCGTTTATCTATGAACTTTTCTCATGTTGATCTGACCATTTGATCAAACGTTTTCTTTCTGCAGTTTTAGCCATTTATCTACTATGCTTTCTAATGTGTGTTTTTGACCAGGGAGAAAGAGCTGACCCTTGGAAGGACCTGGCTACTCAACTGCCCCCAGAATATTCTGACAAAGTGGTGACCAACTTCAGCAGCACTGCGAACACGGGAACCGCCAAGCTCCATGTCTACAACCCTCAGGGTCAGGTCGTCCTTGCGCTGCACTTCCACAAGTATCAGACATGGACCTGCCTCAAAACGAAGGTACCTGAAGTTTGATGAAAGTTCGTTTAACGTTCTCCGCACCTGGAACAGGCACAAACGGTGACATTAGATAACTATTACATAAAGATAGTGGGACGATCCTGGAGATGCTGCAATATCAGGAAAGTCCCGAGTGTTTTGTTTTTCTTAACCGATAAAGATATCGAATACCAGAGTGTACGTGATGCGTGGCAGGGTTTCTTTCCTATGAGAAAACTGTTCGCGAAAAAAACAGTTCGCGAAAAAAACAGTTCTCTGTGTGCTCATCTGTAGAAAACAATTTTGCGCAACTTGTTCTGATGAGGTCAAAGTCTATATGTATTTGTTTCTCATTTCTAGAATCGAATTGCATAATACCAGTTGTTTCATTTCCATGGCCTGCCATTTGGATAGCCTGACATGAGGGCATTGTTGTTGGACCTCCACGGGGATTTGGTTGGGCCTGCCATCTTGGATATCAATCTCACGAGACTTTCGTCGATCGAAAGACAAGTCGAATCGTCACGTGATTACCTACGACCCCTTGATGAAAATGTGTTACGCTAGCAAACTATGCGCCTCTCTATTCGCCTACGCACGTTTCACCTACGCGCGTTTTGCAAACTCACATTTCATCGACTAACTGATAAGTAGTTTCGTTTCGCCTAAATAATGACCATGTATACTAAATTGGAAGTAATGTTTAATTAAATGAGTATGTATTCATGCTGCTTTGACTTTTTAAACTGTCCTCACAAAGTTAAGTTAAATCCGTGCAAGTGCATGGCGTTATTTTCAGAAGATAAAAAACCCACTTAAAGGTAATATATCCCGATGCTGTTGATTGCAGAAACGGATTGAGATCACTCAAACAAACATCCTAAAAAATAATTGCATAACATTATAATACAAATTTTCCAAGATATTCAAGCCAGATCAAACGGCGGGTTTCCTCAATTTGCACTTTCAAAAGCACCATGCGCAACTCATTGTGGGTAACTTTTAGGTTTTGGGAGCCCTGCTCCCAAACATGGCTAGGTATAATGCTCGATAGTTTACAAAGCGCTACTGAACACTAATCTCCGATTGTATTCGCACCTGGCATTTTAAATTGCTAGCAATTCTCTGCGATGATTTCACAGTCTCTCTTGTTCAGTTGTTGACCCTTGCTTTATAAAACGTGTGATTTATAATTAATTTCGAAGTTGCGATTCCAAAACGCTTGGGAAGTTTAGTGATCAAATGTGTCGAGGCAACGCTATTGAAACAAGGGACCTCACTCTTAGATGAAGTTTAGCCGCTTAGAACATCGAGATCGTTTTCAACATCTGACCTGAGAAATGGGCAGCATTTGATTACGAACTCTCTCCATTCGTCTCTGGGTGTTTTTTCTAGACTTGGGAATCGATGATAGCTTATATAATCATTTTCTTCAGTTTGGCCCAAACGGCACACTAAACAGGCACGATGAATTATTCTGCGTTTGCAGCCAACGGTACTGTAGCCGTGGTCGGCCGGCCAGGATACAAGACCTTTAAAGGCCTCATAATCATACTCCATCTGATATTTGGAGCTTCTCGTAAATAACGTGAAGAATGATGCAAAATCGATCTGGATTTTAAACTCCGACATAATTCAAAGTCACAGACATTCATAAAACGGAACGTAATCATACTGTTAGCTCAAAGTTAGCAAAAATGCGCTGACCTTTTTTCTTCTGTGTAATCTGCTATCTTGAAATCTCGTCTAGGGGCAATTAGCTCAAATGACGTAGTTAAGGGTAGTCAGTAGGCCTAGTTTAGTAGTAGTCCAGGCGAAATTAAGCTTGACCTTGTTTTGTGATATATATTAGGTTTTTATGTCGGTCTAAGATGATTTGAGGGTGCTGAATCTAAATCCGTTGGAGGCCAAGTTGTAACTGTTGGGCATTTTGAGCTATGACGAACTATTCAAGATGGCCACTATGGGACTCTAAAGAACTGTTAAAACATGCACTTACTGTAATTATGTTGTATCTAATGCTTTTATTTGTAAGATAAATAGTATAGTTTGCTAAAATGATTCAAACTATGTGAACTATTTCCTTTTTTTTTTACTTATTAGCCCCCAGCCACTCTGCGGAGAGGGCTATCACAATCTTTCGTGTCCTTTCATTTGCCTGTCAATTATTTTAAGAACCATGTCACAGGATCACTTCGATTTTGTGTTGTACTATTCTAGTGAAACTGATGTGCCCCTCCGTATTACTTTATTGACCTTTGACCTTTGACTTTGAGTATGTGATTGTAATGTATCAACTATACTTTTTCAACTTTTGCACTGCTGTGGTGAAATAAGCTATGGTTTTTTTTTCCTAAGCTAAAGTGTATAGAGAATATTGTATTCCTGATACCTATTTTATTAAACCTTTCATCTTAAATTCTTGAGCTTGAATTTGCATTGAATATTTAAACTTTTTGCTTTAATTTATTTTAAATAATCGCAGTAACTGTCTCATAATTGGTACATTAGCCTATGGTTATATAGATGGTAAAAAGTGCCAGCGTGCAATGGAATGTCGGCCATTTTACCCACCTATAAAATAAAAAGAAATATTGACACTGATCGCTGTGTTGTTCTGCTTGGCGCCTAGCAACAAAGGCCAATTGTTAAGATGAAGGCTAGAGATGTCATCAGTACTTAGGTTAGCATCTAGATATATTTAACCATAGGCTCATGCACCAATTATGAGACAGTTACTGCAATGATTTAAAATATATTAAAGCAAAAAGCTGCAATATTCAATGCAAATTCAAGGTCAAGCATTTAAGATGAAAGGCTTAGGCATAAAACAGGCATCAGTTATTCAACATCCTCTATAAACCTTAGCTTAGAACCATTTTACAACAGCAGTGCAAAGGTTGAAAAAGTATAGTTGATACAATAAAATCACATACTCAAGGTTAAAGGTCAAGGTCAACAAGGCATACTTATGGGCACATCAGCTTCATTAAAATAGTAGCACACACATTCAAAGTGATCCTGTGACATGGCTCTTAAGATAATTGCCAGGCAAATAAAAGGACACGAAATATCGTGATAGCCCTCTCCACAGAGTGACTGGGGGCTAATAAGTACAAAAATAGATATAGTTCACATAGTTTGAATCATTTCAGCATATCATACTATTTTTTCTTACCAAAAAAAGCATTAGATACAAATAATTACATTTAAGTGCGGTCTTTTCAGTTTCTCTAGAGTCCCATGGCGGCCATTTTTGAATATTACTCGTAACTCAATGCACCAACATGTTACAACTTAGCCTCCATGAGTTGGTTCAGCGCCCCAAAAAATCATGTTAGATCGACATAGAGACCTAATAATATATCACAAAACAGGTACACCTTATAATTTTCGCCTGACTAGACAGAAGACAGGACTCCAAGGTGTACAACTTGAACTTGAACTTGGCGTCATAAAATAATAATACGTATAACTCTTGACAGCGTACGTCATAAGCTAGGTTCTTAAGTATCCCACGCAAGTTCTATTCTTAAAACGGTCCACAAACAGGAGCAATTAATTTGTCTTCAAATATTCAAACATCATCACACTTGCCCTATTGATTTCCCCTAGAACCTAAAAAACTACGTCACCCTAAATGGCTATCGCCCAAATCCCATTTTTTGTGTGAGATTCAATGGCAGCTGGCAAATCTGCCCCAGGAGACCGTTTTTGGCGAAATAAAAAGTGTGTTGCGCCTCACTTTTATATTGAGAATGTTGACATAAAAGGTAGTATAACAGTTTTGCATACTGTGTATATGTGTAGTGAAATAATGCTGAACCGTTTTCCAGAACCTTTTTAGGTTCGAATGGAGATGAGTATGGTCCTTTAACAAATATTTTTTTATGGCCACTATATTAAGGTACACCTAGAGTTGTACAGGTCTACCTTTAAGACAGAGAGAGAGAGAGAGAGGAGAGAGAGAGAGAGAGAGCGAGAGAGAGAGAGGAGAGACTCACAAACCTTCGTTCTAATTGCAGTGCCTCTGTTTTTATTACAAACAGTAAGTTCAAACATATAAAGACTTATGACCATTTATGTGCTGGTAAATACTAGGGTGCGGTGTGAAAACGAGAAGACACTTAGTATTGTCGAAACGAGGCAGCCGACACATAATTGAAATGAAGCGGCAGATTAATTACCTCAAAGAGTAGGCGAAACGCGCCTAGCGAGTGAACGGCACCGTACGTGGCAACAAACAACAGGCCTTTCTCAGGATCTGCTACAAAACGGTTGAAGGGAACTGATGCACAAAATACTGATCGGTTTGAATTCTTCGTGGAACCGACGCAAACAAACCATGCCCACTGTGATGCTTCTTGGCTGGACAGTTTCGGTAAGCCGGCCAGCCAATGTACAGGTTTCCGGGACTTTTGTGCTCCACCTTCACGACACCACCTGGGGCAGTATGGACACCACGGCCTCACCACCCAGCCGATCCTCCTCCTCGGGCTCCTACAAGCAGGTCAATCGACAATGACGAGTGCGTGGCAACATTCACAACATGACATTCATCAGAGGAGAGGAAAAGGATGGGTAGAAAACACAACAGACTGAGTGAAACCTGATGCAGACGGGAAAGATTGATACTGATAGACTGATAGACAAGAGACTAGATCAGCAACATAGACAGTCAGATAAGAAACGAGGCAGGAGAGAGAGAGATAAAGAGAGCGGGGGTGGAGAGAGAGAGAGGGAGAGAGAGAAGAGAAGATAGAGAGAGAGAGGAGACAGATAATAGACAATACATGCAAAGATCTTACGAGACAGATAAAAACACAGCAAACTGAGAAAACATAGACAGAATAATACTAATCTAATAACGATGGTACATTTATATAGAGTTTACCTCAGATGAGCCCAAAGCGCTTTACAAGCAGTTATTCATCAACAAGATACAAAAAAACCAACATTCAAGAGTGACACCAACCACCAACAGTGCATATGCAAAGCAACTCTCTCTCTCGTCTCTCCTCTCTTCTCCCTCTCTCTTCTCTCGTCTCTCTCTCTCGTCTCTCTCTCTCCTCTCTCTCTAACACACCGCACCACACACACACACACGCCACACGCAAAACACACACACAGCCACACAAACCAATTATTGACGCCGAACTCGTTCAATACCCCAATTCGGTATTCACAGCAACTGAGCCGCCTGAACTGACCACATACACCAACACGCGACACAAACACCCTCACCCACAGACGTACGCACGAAGACAGACACGCACCACAAACACACACTGTGTTGCACAGATACACAACCCACAAAACCAAAATACACACAAGCACACATTCATGCTCACTACACACACACACACACACACACCCAACACACACATACACACCACACGACACACACACACACGCACAGGTCTGCACGGCACACGCACACGCACACACACACAACACCACACACACACACACACACACACGCTCACCACAAACACAGCACAAACCTCTTAATCAATCTTCCCTCACGTGCACACGAACGATAGAACAACCTGATCAAATATTTAGAAGACAGAACGAGACAGAGAAAACCACATGATAGAGGATCTTCGTGTTTTCTGATGTAAACTTTATGCATGCTGCAGTTCTTTAGTTT
>JAGGCT020003411.1:0-13980 GCA_017654935.2 Phymorhynchus buccinoides | reverse complement strand
TTTTTTTTTTTCTTTCACGGGATCCAGACGTTTCGTACCCTGGACGTTTCGTCTTAGACGTTTCGTCTGGTCGTTTCGTACCTCATGACCGTTTCGGCTTAGTCACTTCGTAAACACTTGGAACACTTCGTACACAAGCAAAACATCTCTAAAACTTGGTGGTGTGAAGCCATGTAGCCAGTCTGTGAACGTTTCGTACACCAACATGTACGAAACGCCAATGGTACGAAATGCAGTCTGGACGCGCATGATTTTTGTTTTCAAGTTTTTGAACTCACTGGCTACTCCTAACGCTTTTTCTGCAGGTCGGGATAGGGTTAGACAGGGATAGGGTTAGGATATAACTCCCGGGAAAGGGATAGGGTTTATGGTTAGAAATGAAAACTTTCTTGGTTATTTCTAGTGATAAGGGGGTTAGGGTTAGGAGGGTTATAGTTCTCATGCCGAGGTAGATATTTCATGGCATGTACTTATTTATCGTGACACCGTCTTTATCCAATGAAATTGCTTAAAGTAGCTTGAGTCCAGACTGCAGATAGGCCTAGCTTACTGTTACGAAATGTCTTGTGTACGAAATGTCTTGTGTACGAAACGCTAAGTTCATGTACGAAATGTTTTGAAAATAATGTACGAAACGACCAATCCAGGGTACGAAACGTCTTTGTACGAAAACGTCCAGGGTACGAAACGTCTGTTACCATTCCCGCACGCACACACACACACATGCGCGCGCTCATACTTATCAATAACTGGACATGATCATGACCTTGCTATGATATTTGATTTGTATTTTATACTCTCTTTCTGTCTGTATATTTTCAACTACCCCCCCCCCCCCCCCCCCCTCACCCCCCCCCCCCCCCCCCCCCCCCCCCCCCCCCCCCCCCCCCCCCCCCCCCCCCCCCCCCCCCCCCCCCTCCCCACCTCCTTTGACACGGGCAGATGGCCTCATCATTAAAATGTGTTTTAAGTTGAGCTGAGTTTTGAGTTGAGCGGGGGGGGGTGTGTGAATATTCTGACAAAAATATGTGTTTGCATAGGTGAAACTACTGATGTGAGTAGGCCTATTAGAGAAAAAAAACCTGTTCGAAAAAAACGGCTCAAAGAGACAAACCGGTTCGGATTCTTTAACCGGTTCTCAACATCTCTTCGATGTGCAGTAGGCATAGGCCTATTCCCACGCGTTACATAATAATATTCTTGATGCTGGTTCAAATAGTAGGGCGTGTCGCGATTATCATCAGAAGTGGCGTGAGCAACGTACTGATCCTGATCTTGGTAGAACTGCATGACAGTAGTTGATTTGGAGATTTTGTTGTTGTCGTTGTTGCTTCAGTATTTGTCCCTTTATCTTGCTTTCTCACTTTTGATGTTTCGCTGCTTGATGCATGTGCTTCAAGCAACGCATGTCATTTGGTTTGAATCTAGATCTAAATGCACTTTTCTTTCAACATCAGTTTCAGAAAACGTCATTTATATTCTGTAAACTCTTATGTTTATGTCGCAGCTGATGTCAGATGAAAGTGTTCTTTCCTTTGAAAACCCTGTGTGCCTGCAATTTCTGATCGCCAGCTGTTTCTTTCTTCTTCTTCTTCGCAGTTTGGTCAAAAACTGTACAGGGGAAGACAGAGTACTTATAAAGTACGGCGATCCGGGCTGATAGAGTTATCGTTAGTGCGTGCGTTACACCACAACAATGGCGGCTATCCAAAGACTCAGACTGGAATTTGAAGCGAGAATTCAACTGGCCTATCGACGTTTTTTTAAATACCAGATTCAAATTTGAGTGCTTGGGCAAACCTTTTTCCGTGTTCCTGAAGACAAAGAAAGGTAAGGAAGCTGCAAATACGGCCAGAAAATCTATGAAACAGTAACAACCAGTGTTAGATTTCTGCTGATGTGTTAGTAATAGTTGTTAGGCCTACTTACTAACTTAGGTATTAGTAGGCCTACAATAGTATTAGTAGACTTTTCTCTTCCTTTACTTCAAGCGACCACAATCATTTGCTGATTAATCTGTCATTGTAATTTCAGTGGGGTCTAGGAACATATGCGCAGAATACTTCAGCCCTTATCTATAGGTAAAGGTAAGAAGAAGAGAGAGAAAGGGGGGGGGGGGAATGGGCAGATTATTCTACGTGACCCAGCCAGTCAGGGACTTAGCAATGTCTTTGTTAGAGATAGGCCATAGGGACACTATAAGCCATCAAGCTTTTAAAATGTTGAATTATCTTTAACATTTAGAACCAAGAACATCTGTAGATCGTCCTTCGTGCGATTTATTTAGATCTAAATACAGGTCTACCAGAACCCAAGTCAAGGCCTGTGGTATATTTTAGACTGTTCGAGTTTATAGTTTAGATATATGTGAGTTGGTCCTCTCGTTCTCTTCGAGTTTAGTTTAGATCTGGGTGAGTTGATCTCCTCTCTCTCTCTCTCTCTCTCTCTCTCTCTCTCTCTCTCTCTCTCTCTCTCTCTCTCTGTCTCTACAGTATGACACACACACACACACACACACACACACAACACACACACACACACACACACACACACACATCGTGATCTGTTAAATTCTAGTCCAGTGCATTCGAGACACTGTTATGGCCTTCAAAAAAAAAAAATCTTTTCATGGTTATTACGTTTTGAACGGCTTGTTACAGATTTAATTAAACGTTTTACGTCACTACTGTACTGAAACATGACATAATCTGTGTGCGCAAGCATGTGATTGTCTGTGTGTGTGTCAGGGGCGGGGTTCGATGAGTTACGTAACCACCACCCCCACCCCCCCCCCCCCACCCCCCCACCCCGCAAAAAAAGAAAGAAAAAAGGCCGTGAAGGTAGTTTCCGGAACACCACCCACTCCCGTTCCTTATATAATGTACAGCGGCTCGCGACAGGTGTGTTTGAGTGCAATGCGGAACACCCCACCCCCCACCACGAATCTGGTCCGCCCCTGGTGCGTGTGTTTATTGTAATGCATAGATCTAATGTAGTGTGTCATTTTTTTTAATGTGCACATTCCTCAGTTTGTGTACACAAGTATGTACTTTACGCACTGGTATGCTTAGTCTTACTGATTACTGCAAGAGCCTTAACATTGTCCTATTCAATTCTGTTTCGGGACAGTTTGTCCTATCATTTTTCGAACCTCTATAATCACTGTTCTCTCCCTCTGTCTCTCTCTCTCTGTTCGTGTGTGTGCATGTATGTGCGCGCGCGTGTTTGTGTGTGCAGGAGGAACACTGGAAGATGTTTACCCTGAGAACAGGCCTACTTCCACATATTCCACCGATGTGCTGAGCTGTCCTTGATGGCCCCAGTCAAGTGTAATGATATCAGCACCCGTGTCCGAACAGCTTTTATTTGATTGATTTTGAATTGTTGCGTCATTAAAGAATATCCCGGTTAACCATTTATCTCTGTAATATCGGGAATTGAACGTGCACAAAGAAAGAACTCGGAACTTGGAAATATTTTAATGATTTAGGCCAACAGCCCCTATCATGACAAGAAAACACAAAACATGCACAGCAGCAACTATGTATCGTTTTCAATATGAACACACACACACACACACACTCCATAACACCTTCCCTTACGCACGCACATACGCACACCCTCACTCACACACACACACATCGACACTCATTACACTTACACACGCACACGCGTAAAAAGCACGCTCACATAATTATACGCACGCACAAAGAGAGAGAGAGAGAGTGTGTGTATGTGCGTCTGTGTGTGTGCAAGGCCATGTTGTATATGAATTTATGCAATGCGTATGTGTTTAGGCTATGCATATACTGTAAGCATGTGTGTTCGTGCACCATATCATTTATAAATATTTTGTCAATAAAACTTTGTGACAAAATGTGTTCCAGTGTGAGCAATACTTTATTGCCACATACCTTAAGACCAAACACCGTTTTTACACATTCCTTTATTAGATCTTGAAGCCATATAAAATAGAAGTGGACTTATGGTCAAATTGTGAGTTTTTCTCTTATTTATTTATACCGTTATTGTGTATGGGAATCACAAACATTTATGAATAAATATAGCCTATGTCTGAATGTTATTAAAACTTTGAAAAAGAATTTTGAAAACGCCTGGTTAGAATCAGTAGAGAAAAGGAATAAATGTGTATTCTGTAAAAACTATAAACAATTTATACCCAAGTGGTCTGGAATGGCACCTCTACGCACACGCGCACGCACACGCACACACACACACACACACACACACACACAACACACACACAAACACACACCATATATATACCAGCCTGCATGTGCACACACACTGATCACACAAAGACGTACGACTTGGTGAATTTCCAATTTGAAAGGCTTTTTTTTTTTATTAACAAGAGTGTAACATTAAAAATTTTGGAATATTTTCCTCAACCATTCAGGGGTTTCACCTTGCATTATTTTCCAATTATTTTTCTTATTCTTCATTCTCTTTCTGTTATTATAGCCTTATGCATGAGACGTCTATGTGCCTGACTTTCCTTTGAAGCAAAGTTTACCAGCAACACAAGAAATGAAATGAATCACTTACAAAATTATAAGACAATTCTTTGTTTTACTACAAACATGAAATGTTAGACAATAGGAACATTACAAATTCAAAATACAATATTTCTTGAGGATACAATCCAAAATAAGAAATGCACTGATAAAACACACACACGCATTAAGTGTTTTTGAGGCAATTTAAACTGGAACAATCTTGGGCCCTAAATTAGAAAAATGGAAGTAACATTTACTTATATTTACAAATTGAATCGAAATTAATTACATTTCTTGGACATGTTTCCGAACAATCCGAAATATGAACCATGTACTTGAATGACAAAAAACTGTAATGTATTAAGACGATTATAAATGAGTGCAGCTTAAGTCATAGAGGTAATTCTCTTTTCCTTTAGAATATGAACAGACAATACATGTTCTTGGTTAGACCATATGAAATATGAGCCATGATTTTTTTGAAAAACACTATACATTTTTTTTAAAACTAGGCACGGCATTAAAATAACATAAAACGACATACAACATTCATTAACATGAAAAAGCAACAATATCAAGTATACATGTTCTTGGTGAAACAAAATGAAATGTGAGCCATGCTTTTTTTAAAACGAAAAAGGCTATTATTTATAAAAGCTAGGCATGGCATTTAAAAAAAAACACCAAACAACGACATATAACATCGTCAGCATGATAAAACAATATCAAGTCAACAGTGACAGGCAACTAAGACTGTTATACAGTAATGCAATCCTATAAAAAATCTACCCATTTTGCAATAATTTGATGACATTTCTCTGCATATACACCAGTCTAGTAATAGTGATTGCCATTCAGTTCAACACACACACACACACACACACACACACACACACACACACACACACACACACACACACACACAGTTAATGAATCATGACAATTTTAGAAGAACTTGTATAAAAAAAATACTATAACATGATGATTATTGTTATATTTCTGCAGTCTTTTTTTTTATACAAGTTATTAGTTTTCGCAATAAGTTCAATAATACGTCAATGGACTATCTAAAGATAGTCCGTTTTGACTCCAAGCCATCAAAATAATATATTATAGTTTCACATTTTGACATAACAGTCTTCTTCTTCCTATTACTGGAGTGAGCCTCACAGCGTTTAAAGTCCAACTTAGTACGTGACTGACAGTCATATAAGACTTTATTGTCATTTTAAAATTAAAAATCGAAAACGACTACATAATAATACAAAAGAAAGTCAGTTTTTTGGTCTACTGATGAACAATCAAATCGAATCTTATGTCTTTTTATCACAGAAAAGTTTGAATTGAAAGGTTCACTCTTATATGACAATGCTGTCAAAATGAAAGTCAAGTCCTTTCCTAACAATGTAATGAAAATGCAACAATTGTTTCCCTTTTCTGATGTTTCATTCAAAATGCAATTCAGTTCCATTTCCGACGATTCAATCAAAATACAAGTCATGTCTTTTTCCAAATTTTCAATGAAAATGTAAGACTTTTATGATTCAAGCAAAATGCATGACACGTACCCTTTGATGATGCAAGCAGCATGCATGTCACATCCCCTTTTGATGATGCAATCGACATAATAATATTGAGGAACATTTATTTAAAATGTATATATGCATGCAAATACTGTTTTCTTCTGATGATGATGCAAGCAACATGCAAGTAAGGTCCCCTTTTGGTGATGCAAGCAACATGCAAGTCGATAAGTTCCCCTTCTGGTGATGCAAGCAACATGCAAGTCAAGTCCCCTTCTGGTGATGCAAGCAACATGAAAGTCAGGTCCCATTCTGGTGATGCAAGCAACATGCAAGTCAGGTCCCATTCTGGTGATGAAACCATCTTAAATGAAAACAATAACATCTTCAGATGAAACACATTGAAATGACGTATTTTTGTAAGGGAACCAGTGAAACACAAGTCACGTCCTCTTCTGTCAAAACCATGCCCAGATTGCCATGTCTAGTCAGGTCTTCTGATTATAGATATTGAATAAAAGTCATGCCATATTCTGAACAAAACAAATATAATAACAAATCATTTTCCTTTTTGATAAAGCACAAATAAATAAAGTTCATACCCTCGACTGATAAAACCTTGAAACTAACGTCGGTTTTCCCTTTTGGAAACAAAAATGATGACCTTTGATGAAACTGGGCGCTTCATGCAATGTTCTGATAAAACTATCTGAAATGGGAGTGATATCTCTTTAAAAAAGAAAATCTTACATGCTTTCAGATTATATATTTCAAAATGAGTCATGTCTGTTCTGATCCAGCAATCTGAAATAAAACTTACAATAAAACAACCGGATATGCCACTCACATCCTTTTCTGAAACTACATTCAAGTCCTTTTGTGGTGAAATAATTAGAAATGAAAGATACTTCTTTTTAAGATGAGACAATATAAATTAAAATCCTGTCCTTTTCTTAGCAGACTGACTAAAAATCACTTCCTATTCTGATATGAAAGTCGTGTCCTTTTATTATGGAACAGTCATGTCATTGTGCTATGAGTATGACACACCCTGAAATGAAAATCAAATCCGTTTCTGACACAACACCCTGACATTTCTGTCCTGCTATTTATACATTCAGGGAGATCATTAATAAAAACAGTACAAAGTACTGGGCAAAGAATACTGCCTTGCGGAATACCACTTACTACTGAAACACTTACCGATTTGGCCTCATTTACTTTAACCACTTGAGTCTTATCAGAGAGAAAACTTCTAGTCGACTTTATATATATAGAAAGTTTCATTATTCAAGCTTAACTGATATTCATGTATAATTCGGGTGAAGTATGTATTACTCTGTTTACAGATGAATCGATCCAAACGTGAAATGTTGGTCCAATTATCGTAACACAAATAATAATAATAATGACAATTTACATAGCGCTTATTCTCCTTACGGGGCTCTAAGCGCTTCACAAAGAAGTTAAAAATCTGAGCAAAAACAGCAACAAAACAACGCACCTATCATAAGGAACAACCCAAAATGAAAACGAAATCACGATATACTACATTTACGTCACCCCCGACCCGTTTCACAATTCCCTAGAACAAATCCAAACCATTACAAATAGCGTTTTCCACACAAAAGGCATTTTCTCGCACTACACAACCCTCCGCCGGCTCCGCATTCACCATCCACCTTCATAGACCTCAAGCTGACCTACGTTTCATAGAGCATGCACGCATGCATGCACACACACACGCGCACATGTGCAGAGGGACAAATAAAGAAACATCTTTAATGAAACACATTGACATGATGGTCATGAAATATATTGCAACGAAAACCATGGCCTTTTCCTAATGAAACAATAAGAACAGAAAATCATATCCTCTCCAAACATGAAAAGTGTTAATTGTTACCGTTACATTTTGTGGACTATAATAACGGACATACACACACACACTCTCTCTCTCTCTAACCCCCTCCCCAGCATCACTATGATACTGGAAGAAGGCCTATTCATTAAAATTCTCTCTCTCTCTCTCTCTCTCTCTCTCTCTCTCTCTCTCTCTCTCTCTCTCTCTCTCAACAAGGCAGTAACAAACATATATGAATATTGCAGTTCAAATGACGAAGCCAGCATTGTAATAAAAATATAATTAAGCAATATATCATATGATCTTAACCGTTTTTCTAGGGAATCCCATGTGTGATTAGAAATGATCCGAAACAATTTATTTAACAATTTCTTGTAAATTGTTAAAAAGGGGACTTTTTTTCCTTTCCCAAACACAATATTAGAGATCCAAAAATTATAGAATTAATAACAATGAGACGAAAATAGCCCACTGAGATACAACTTCCTTTTCATGAAATGAAGTCTAAAAAAAAAGTAACTCACAAGATATTTACCAAAATAATTTACCAACAACTGATGTTGAAAATATACATGAAAATATACATTTAATATGATTAGAAAAATACTACACTGTCCCAGTTCCATGTCTCCTGCTTGAGCCATGACAAATCTAAAGCCACAGTTCTTTCATTGTTTTTTTGTTGATTACCCAGACTTAACAACACATTGAAAGAAACACTGCACTGCGGAAATCATGAAAGTTTTATTATGATATGACATGACACACAAAGGAAGCACTACACGGCGGAATTCATGAAAGTTTTATTCCGATATGACATGACACACAAAGGAAGCACTACACGGCGGAATTCATGATATGACATGACACACAAAGGAAGCACTACACGGCGGAATTCATGAAAGTTTTATTCCGATATGACATGACACACAAAGGAAGCACTACACGGCGGAATTCATGAAAGTGTTATTCCGATATGACATGACACACAAAGGAAGCACTACACGGCGGAATTCATGAAAGTTTTATTCCGATATGACATGACACACAAAGGAAGCACTACACGGCGGAATTCATGAAAGTTTTATTCCGATATGACATGACACACAAAGGAAGCACTACACGGCGGAATTCATGAAAGTGTTATTCCGATATGGCATGATGCACACAAAGGAAGCACTACACGGCGGAATTCATGAGTTCTATTCCGTTATGAAATGACACACAAAGAAAGCACTAAACAACGGAATCCATGAAAGTTGTGTTCTCTTATGTTATCCCTAAGTTGAATATGAAAGAAATTATTAAGTGTGATCTGACATTTATAACAGATTTTTAATCATTGAAGGCTTAGAATATGAAAGCTTAGTAGTTTTAAAAGTTGCCTTTAGAGTTATATGACCAGACTTGCACACAGTAACAGCTGTGATCGATCATCAGTGGCACAGTAGACGGCATGGTTATAGACATGCTTGAGGGATTGATCTGCGGTAAGTGGGAAACTTACAAGAATTATAAAAGGTCAAATATTATAAATCAAATAATATTGTGTCCATATCATAAACTACACATCTAATAATCATGTATTACTTACACCAGGAGTCGTAATAAACTCAACAAGCTGATTGAATGAGGGGTCACATTCATATGTTACATCAGATGTCATATACCATCACACAATTTAAAATAAAATAAAAATAAAAGCATACAAGGAAAAAACCCTAAGCTGATTGAATGAGGGGTCACATTCATATGTTACATCATATGTCATATACCATCACACAATTTAAAATAAAATAAAAATAAAAGCATACAAGGAAAAAACCCTGATTCAATTGGGGTTACTGTGCCTGGTGTCTCAAAGAGTATGTTACTTATTAGGGCACACATAAACATAGATGATGATAAATAAGAGGTTATTAAGTGCTATAAACCAATAATTGAACATGTTCTTGCTCATTCTATTTTTTTAAAACATCAACAATTATTCACATGTTGGTTAGATCAAATGTAATAAAGAAATCGAGTATTCACATCCTGCGTATATCATGTCACATACACAAATTAAAAGTTAAACATTTTGCTTACATCATGTTTACTTATATACCATAAATATATAATAGACATATGCTAGAAACCAAACGTTAACATGTTGGTTATGTCATAGGTATTCATATACCACAAATCAAATATTCACATGTTGCTTATGCCTTGGCATGAAGCTGTGTCAGACCAGTTGACATAAGCTAGAACGGCCGCCAAGGCTACATCAAAATGTTGTTATGCTCTGAATGATTGTGCGGGGATTGCAGGACAAGCTCCAGCATAATTAACATCATCAGTCTAAAATCTCCCGAAGACGGAGTGTGGCTGCCCAAATGGCGGGGTAATCAAAAACGGTCAGACACGTAATGTTCTCATCCCTAGCTGATGCATTTGTACCTTAGTGTTCAAGTGCTTCTCGCTGTTGGGATGATCCCTGGAGTCTTTTAGCCAGGGTAAGCCAACCAACCAAACCAACATGTTGCTTATATCACAGGTCATATATTACAAATAACATATTCACATATTGCTAACATGTGCCATTATACAACATAAAAAAACTATGTTCCTTATAATGTACCTAGTGTCATTCACTTAACAAAAGAATCATATTGATGTTGTTTTGAAAGGAGATCAGGTAAAGACTTGCTTGATTAAGCTGCTGGAAAACGTTTCACATATCATGTGTATCATACTATAAACTAAATAATAATATAAATCAGGTCACTCACTCACTCATCCTATCTGTGCCGTCTAACGCTTGAGGAGATGACAAGTGATCTCCAGCTGACATGAAGGAGCGTGGCACATGCTTAGATTAAACATAAATAACCTCGCCTTTGTCAAGTGGTGATATATTATAAATTGAATTATAGCACTTGTTTTGGTATCACTCTTTCTGTCACATGATCTTTCTTTCAGTATTGTCAAATCTGCAGAGATAGAAATATGTAGTACTAGAGATGATTTACATGTGCATGGGCGCTAGTACTACTAGTGTGGTGAAGTCTCAAAACTTCAACATGAAGGTGTGGGAGGGGGGGGGGGGGGGGGGGGGGTGGGGGGCGGGGGGGGGGGGGGGGGTATTGGCAGATGTGGCAGATACTAACATCAAAACTTTGGATCTGTAACATTCATAGAACAAAATGTTATGCATCTTTTTTCTGCAGTCAAAAAACCCAAAACAGAAGCCAATTTCTGCACTCTAAAAAAAAAAAAGCCACAAATTTCAATACTAAAAAATGTATATCTGGAAGATTCTATAAAACTAGCACCCCTACACATGCATCAGTTTAAGCATCTTCCTGTTTCTTTTCAAGCCTTTCTGAGAGAACGAACGTGACAGGTCTTTTAAGGTAGCATGCAAACGAACGTTGACAAACAGGTTTATGACATGTTTTCTCAAGGAGCATGTGCCAGCAGAGCATTTCAGGGCATTGCAACCCACTTCCTTTTCCAGCAGCTGCATCAAGCGAGTCTTCACTTGATTTCCACTCAAAACCACATCAATATGTTTGTTGTATGCACCCTCCATGGCCTCCAGCACGGCAGCCAGTTCCCTGCTGGGAACAGACAGCCCCTGTGAATCCTTCAGATATTTGTACTGCTTGTTCACAAGCAGTACCTCAGACTCTGAACCTGACAGGGGCCCACTGAGGACACTGTTACAGTTCTGGCAAACTTTGCTAAATAATTTTCTGGCTATATATCCTGCAATATAAAACAACACGTTAGATTCTAGCATTACATCAGTGGGGGTTTTGGGTGTAGGTCCTGGAATGGCTATCTGGGCCAGCTCGTACACCTGGTCAAGTTCTGACATGTCTGTGTCGTGTGTGTCAGGTACACTGTCTGTGTCGTGTGTGTCAGTCACAGGTACACTGTCTGTGTCGTGTGTGTCAGTCACAGGTACACTGTCTGTGTCGTGTGTGTCAGTCACAGGTACACTGTCTCTGTTGTGTGTGTCAGTCACAGGTACACTGTCTGTGTCGTGTGTGTCAGTCACAGGTACACTGTCTCTGTTGTGTGTGTCAGTCACAGGTACACTGTCTCTGTCATGTGTGCCAGTCACAAGTACACTGTCTCTGTCATGTGTGCCAGTCACAAGTACACTGTCTCTGTCATGTGTGCCAGTCACAAGTACACTGTCTCTGTCATGTGTGCCAGTCACAAGTACACTGTCTGTGTCGTGTGTGTCAGTGACAAGTACACTGTCTGTGTCGTGTGTGTCAGTGACAAGTACACTGTCTGTGTCGTGTGTGTCAGTCACAAGAACACTGTCTGTGTCGTGTGTGTCAGTCACAAGTACACTGTCTGTGCCGTGTGTGTCAGTCACAAGTATACTATCTCTGTCCTGTGTGTCAGTCACAAGTACACTGTCTGTGCCGTGTGTCGGTCACAAGTACACTGTGTCTGTCTTGTGTGTCAGTCATTGGCACACTGTTTGTCTGGTCAGTTACTGTTGCTGCTTCTGTGTCTGTATGTTGTTGTTTGTTGTCAGCTGTCAAAGTCGTGTCAGTAGGAACTGGTCCGAATCCTGGCGGCAGTTGCTGCCTGCGCTGTGGAGAAAAAAATTATCAACCATAATCTGCCTGAGAAAGCACCTGAACTGCTGGGCGTCAGGGTTGTCCAGGTGGCCTCCTTTCCCACGAATGCAGGAAAAGAGGTTTTCCAGGCAGTCTTGGTTTAACCTGTTGGTTAACAAAAATTAGGTATTATGATTGTTATGCAACTCATCCCACAGGGACAACAATGAACGGATGTTCATGCGCCATCCTGCCAAACAAGGAAGCATGCTGGCAAACTTACTCCTCACAGCGACAGATTCAAGCCATGCCAGAGTCTCCTTCAAAAACTCCTTGTGGCCAGACCTCTCTGACATGGTATGTCCCATGGGTTTTTGTGACGTGAGGCGGCCACTGTTAAAGGCATTAAAAATCTGATCAAAACGATCAATAAAAATGGCTGTTTCAGTGGCCTCCTCCGGCAAAACACCAAGCTGTACCATGGTCGCCACCCCTGCAGCCACAGAATGTGACAAAACTTGTGCTGCTAGACTGACGCTCATAGCTGCAAAAGAGGGCAATGTCAAATGTCTGTCAGTCAGTTTGGGGCAGTTGTGCACAGTTAGTTGTTTGTCAAAATGATAAAATGCTTCAATATGGTCCCATTTAATGTTTTTACCACCAACACAAAATCCATGTTTTTTAAAATTGTTCCTCACATTCTTGAGGAGATGAGGGGGGTCGTTCATCACATGCACTTTTTTATTGTTGTGATTGAAGAACGGAGTCTTCTCACTGATCCCACAGTGTTTTTCAAACATCTTTCTATTGTTTGACCCCTGATCAGCAACAACCACCTTAACCCGCAGACCAATGCCCTCGCACCTGTCTATGCATTCCAGAAGAAGGGAATGCAGCCTCTGACTGTCCATGGGTCCACTGGACAGAAAGTAGCCAACCGGTTGCTTCCAGTGTGCCAACAGACCCCGCACAATGAAAACTGTTGCGTGATTGGCAATGCGTTCGGTTGTTTCGCCATTGCCGAAATCCTCCACCCCCTCTACACAGTCCTTCTCCTTGTTATACGTGACGCGTTCTTTGATGGTCATTTCGTCAACCACCACGGAACAGAGTTCGGAATTTTTGTTTAAAGCATGCACTTTGTCGGACAGTGCACAGAATATGTTATCACTAAAACCCGGGTTAATGTTAACTTTGCGCATTGTTTACCTCAACAGAGACACCGACGGCAACAGAAAAATGGATTTTAGAATCCTGTAAGCCTTGGGGCTCGCATGAAACAAGGAAAGTGCTGTGGCTTTATCTTTGTCTGTCCACCTGCGTCCTTTCTTCTTCTTCTCAACTTCCCGTAACTGGGAGGATACAAACGTAAAACACTCTCCTGACATGAAATGGGACAGGTTTTCAAGAACGTGCTCTTTTCGTTCTTTTGAACTTTTCTTTGTTGTTTTATGTTTCGGATTATTTCTAATCTTACACGAGCGATAGATCGTGTTTCTTGCAGT
>JAGGCT020003410.1:0-13991 GCA_017654935.2 Phymorhynchus buccinoides | reverse complement strand
CAAAGCCCTCATGTCGAAAAACATCATTGATTAGTTTACAGGGTGCCAGTAAGGAACATCACAGATAAATGGAATATAGTATGTAAATACGACCCACAAGGCCTTTATTTTGACAAGTAGCGTTGGTTATTTTACAAGGCTTCAATCATAGGGTTTTTTAAGTGCCTTTTTAAAAGCTTGTCTTGAAGGACACAATTTTAAAGAAGAGGATAGATTATTCCATGCTGTACCCCCTGAGTAAACAAAACTAGACTTGCATAAATTATTTCGGGGTCTGGGAAAGGAGAGTGAATGAGTATGTCGATTTGGGTTGATGGTAAAACTGTCAATAATTTTCTTAGGAGCGACTCCATTCACCATGTTTTACATGCAAAGGCATTTGTTAAAATGTAGCCTGTCTTTTAGTGGTAAAATATTTAATGTTTTGTATTCATTAGCCGTCAAGGTGTTGGATTTTAACAGAACTAATTTTATAGCTCGTTTATGCAAACGACTTATGTGTTTCATGTTGGTTTCACTGGTACTGTCCCAAAGAGTAGATGCATAATTTATAAGAGATAAGATGTGAGCATAGAAGAACAACTTTCGCGAGTGGAGATTCAAAAACGTTTTTATTTTTGCAAACTGATATATCCTTTTTGAAATTCGTTTGCCAAGATAACAAATATGATCAGACCATAATAAATCATTATCGACAGTAACGCCTAAGACGTTATGTGATGTCACTTCTTCTATCTTTTGATCTTGAATGTATAAAGGTGGGAATGGAGAGCTCATTTTCTGTCTTTTTTGTCGTGTAGCGACATACATGCATTTTGTTTTAGTAGCATTTAATGCCATATGGTTCTTTTTTTAGTCCATGTCATTAAGTTATCGACATTGTTCTGGAGATCACTGACCAAATTATTGGGGTTACCATTACAGGAGTGTAAAGACGTGTCGTCTGCAAACATTTCAGAAGAGCATTGTAAATGCAGTGGCAAGTCATTGATATATAGGGAAAACAAGAGAGGTCCTAATACTGAGCCCTGAGGAACACCAAACTTAATTGGGAGTAGTGCTGATCTTTATGATCCGACTTCGACAAGCTGATGACGATTGCTAAGGAAGGAGGTAAGGAATATTAGGGCTTGATCGGACATTTTGTAAAGTTTGAGTTTTCTTACTAAGAGGGAATGATTAATAACATCGAATGCCTTGGCAAAGTCAATTAAAAGAATTCCAGTACAATCATTATTGTTAATATTAGAAAGACATCTATCAATAAGCTGAATGAGGGACGTGTGACACGAGTGATTTTCACGAAAACCTTGACTGGTTTTCATGAAGTAGGTTATTTCGGTTTAAATACTTACACATTGTGTGTGTGTGTGTGTGTGTGTGTGTGTGTGTGTGTGTGTGTGTGTGTGTGTGTGTGTGTGTGTGTGTGTGTGTGTGTGTGTGTGTGTGTGTGTGTGTGTGTGTGTGTGTGTGTGTGTGTGTGTGTGTGTGTGTGTGTGTTAGAGAGAGACAGTTGCTTTGTGTATGCGTTGTTGCTGGTTGGTGTCACTCTTGAATGCTGGTTTTGTTGTCTGTTGATGAATAATTGATTGTAAAGCGCTTTGGGCTCATCTGAGGTATAGCCCTATATAAATGTACTGTTATTATTATTACTATTAGTGGTGAGTTGCACTAGGTTACGCTATTCGCGCGAATAACTGTTAACGCCGAAACGACTTGAGAGAACATTTTTTGAAAAACAAATTACAAGCTCTTGTCTCATTGGACAATTTCTTTTTATTTTTATTATTTTAACCAAACTTTAATGAGCCAATCAACAACAAGAAATGTATTAACCCCGTAAGTCACGTGATCATTCTGGATAGTTCGCAGCGTACTCAGTGTTTGGGAAGAACGAAACGTTATAGGCCTGTAGAGCATCGCTCCTACCTCTTCAAATTGAGGATGATTTTGCACTACAAATACTGCAAGCCAATTTTGGTTCCGAGTGATACACTAGAGTGTGTAGAATGTCTGTGTGAAAACTCCCAGAAAATCCCCTTGAGGTTTCCGAGTTGTGACGCAATTATTTGTATCTTTAGACTGCAAATTCCATATCACATGAAACATAAACAACCAAAAACGTTATTTCGTTTTATAGTTTCAAGCCAGTACTTATGTGTGTGATGCATGAAGATATTTAGAATGTTTCTGTGAAAGTTTCCAAAATGTTCCTGTTTGGGTTTCCTAGTTATATGACATCATGTAGAATTATGTCATTTTTTTTATATGACATGGATGTTGCAGTGCAATAATATAAATAATGATGTAATAACTCGGAAACCCCAAGGGGATTTTCTGGGACTTTTTTACACAAAGATTCAACACATCCTATTGTATTATATGCAACAAAAAAGTAGCCTGTAGTATCAAAAGAGGACTGCCTAGTGTACTAGTTTGTTCACATGATAAATAATTTTCCATCTAGACATCATAACTAGGAAACCCAAGGAGGAAAATTTTGGGACATGTCACAGACCGATTCTACACATCTTAATGCATCACATGCATAAATATTGGCTGGCAACTATCAAACGAAATGACGTTTTTTGTTGTTTATAATGTTTTATGTGATTTTGAATTTGCAGTCTAAAAATATATATAATGACGTCATAACTCGGAAACCCCAAGGGGATTTTCTGGAATTTTCACACAGAGATCTTACACACCCTAGTGCATCATTTAGAACCGAAATAGGCTTGTATTACTTTCAGTGCAAAATCAGTCCATTGTCCTCTCTTGGTCTGTTCGCCTATTACGCAAACTATCGGCAAAGGAAGATGTTTCTTAGGACCGTTTTTGCCGATTGGTGCGAACAGTGCGAGCGTTTTGTCTTGTGAAACTAGACACAGGGTTGTGGAAATAATCAATTAATGTCTTCATTGTGTGTGTGTGTGTGTGTGTGTGTGTGTGTGTGTGTGTGTGTGTGTGTGTGTGTGTGTGTGTGTGTGTGTGTGTGTGTGTGAGTGAGTCTATCTGTTTCTGTGTGCGCTCATTTGTGTGTAAGGTGTTTCTGTTGGTATGCGGGTATGCATGCATGTGTGCGTGTCAGAGAGAGAGAGAGAGAGAGAGAGAGAGAGAGAGAGAGAGAGAGAGAGAGAGAGAGAGAGAGAGAGAGAGAGAGAGAGAGAGAGAGAGAGAGAGAGAGAGAGAGAGAGACTGCAGTCTGTTTCTCTATCTTTCAATGCTTGCTACATGTTTGAATCAAATCAATTGCTACTCGTAGTATATTTGTGGTTCAGCTTTGCACATGAACACCATCTTTTTTAATACCATAGCAAGGGCTCTACAGATTTAAAACAAAGAATCTGGGGAAAGTATTTTTTATCTTAGGCAAACCAGTTACATAGTGCAAGGTAGCAAGGGAGGAATTGTTACAAATCAAATTCCGGACAAACAATTTCTGTCAGAGTTTGCATAGGTTTTTGTGCTTTTTAAACAAACCATCCCTCGTCGAAAGCTGCTGTGTGTTCGGTGCCAGGATTCTTAGTCTACTATCAAAGCAGTGTTTTAGCACAGAATCATCGCTCATATAAGTGTTTTGGAGCATAGATTCTTTGCCTAATAACATACGGTTTTTGACCACATGAATTTAGTCTACTCATACACAGCTTCGGATTACAAAACCGTAGTCAAATAACATAACAAGTTCTGAGCACAGAAGCTCAGTCTACTAACATAAAAAGCCCTGAGCACAAAACCTTAGTCTACTAATATAAAAGGCTCTCAGCGCAAAACCTTAGTCTACTAATATAAAAAGTTCTGAGCACAAAACCTTAGTTTACATACATTAAAAAGTTCTGAGTACAAAATCTTAGTCTACTGACATAAAAAGTTCTGAGCACAAAATCTTAGTCTACTAACACAAAATGTTCTGAGCACAAAATCTTAGCCTACTAACATAAAAAGTTCTGAGCACAGAAGCTAAGTCTGCTCACATATTATTTGTGAGCACGTGACCTTAATCTGACCGCATATATTTTTGGGGGGCACATGATCTTTGTTTAGTGACATACGTTTATGAGCACACAATGTGAGTCTACTCACATTACATTTTTGAGCACAGAATCTGAGTCTACTCATTACAATTGTTTTAGTGCATGGCCTTAGTTTCCCGACATTCAGTTTTGGAGCACTGCATCTTTATGATCTGCTTACATACAGGTTTTGAGCACAAATCTTAGTCTACTAACATAAAATGTTTTTAGTACAGAATCTCAGTCTGCTCACATACTAATTGTGAGCACATAACCTTAGTCTGCCCTATGCACATTTTTTAGCACAGGATCTTAGTCTACTCACATTACGTTGTTCCCCCCAGAATCTGAGTCTACTCACATTTACGTTTTGAACACAGATTCTTAGGCCTTGTGTGCATAAGTTCCGCAGTCCGCAAATTCAGTTCGACAAACATAATTATGCACTTGTTATAAGAAATAAGCGGATAGGATTACGGATGGGTTTCTGCATGTAATGCGCACACTCTCGCATTTCTTACTTCCAGAGTTTTGTTCCGGATTGCGCTTTGGTTTCTGCGCGGAACTTGTGCGAAAATGTGTAAAGAGCCTAAGTCTACTCACGCACAGCTTTTTGACAACTAGGTGAAAAGAAAATCGTGTTTTCATTTCATGCCGCTCACATTAAACGTAGATGAGAAAATGTGAGTTGTTCTTGGAAGATAAATCATATTATAAGTTAAATCCGTCAAATATGTGGTGGTGCCCCATCCCTTCCACCCACTGTGTCCACCACAGCTGACCGCTCCTTTAAAAAAAAAGGATGCCCCTCCTCCCAAGAAAAAAACCCATTATAGCTAGGGGCAGACTCGAACCCTCGAAGTGCGTGCCGCGATCTACTGATTTGCACCGCTTTACCCATTGACCTATCAAGGCTTGTACAACAGTCGATGTAAAACAATTATTAGGCTATAAGAGGAAGAAGGGAAAGCAGTCAAGTCAGTCGGACACCTGACGCAGCTTCATGAAAGCAATTGTAAGCCTCGCACAGAACCGACTTAGGTTTTGTCACTTTGAGAAAAATAAATGTTGTGAAAAAAACACATGCACACACACACACACACACACACACACACACACACACACACACTGTAGTAGACAGCACACACTTAATCATTGCTTGCTCGGTTTCATGTCAATTCATGACCGTTTTTTAGCAGACGACACATTTTGCTTAGACGTCACGGCTATTCCACTGTCACTGTCACTGTCTTTCTTTCAAATCACTCCCTCCGTTAAGCAACTTTTATGTGAAATCCCGGCTTTAAACGACGACTTGGCGAATTTCACTTGGAAGAACTGTTAAGCACCTACACGTGCCCCTATATTTCACAGTTGAAGGCAAAAAATCGCCGCGACTTAGGAGAAAATAGAGATTACAAATTCTTATCGGCACGTATATTAGATGAGAGGAAATTTAATGGTGTGTTTTTTCTTCCTCAATTTTTGATCGTTTATAACACACACACACACACACACACACACACACACACACACACACACACACACAGAGACAGAGAGAGAGAGAGAGAGAGAGAGAGAGAGAGAGAGAGAGAGAGAGAGAGAGAGAGAGAGAGAGAGAGAGAGAGAGAGAGAGAGAGAGAGAGAGAGAGAGAGAGAGAGAGAAAGAATACGAATATGAATGTTTATTGAGGGTTAATAGATAAGCATAAGCTTGTTTACACCATGCCCTCGAAAATATAAAAACAAATCCAAATGGAAAAAAAGGAGAAGAAAATGGGGTAGAGGGTAGCAGTATCATAACAAATTTAGAAAACATAAAAACTGAAACATTTCAAAGCACATGTATGGACTAAAAGACAAATTATAAGAAACAATATCGTATTGATCACTTACACACACACACACACACACACACACACGCATACGCACACGCACACACACACACACACACACACACACACACACGCACACACGCGCACACGCACACACGCACACACGCGCACACACGCACACACGCACGCACACACACACACACACACACACACACACACACACACACACACACACACACACACACACACACACACACACACACACACACACACACACACACACACACACACACACACACACACACGCACGCACGCACGCACGCACGCACGCACGCACGCACGCACGAAAGAAAGAAAGTTTGGTTAATCAAAGAATGAAATAGTGAGGCCAAGAGAGGAGATGACGAAATTGAACAAAGGGTAATTACTCTCTTTTTCTAATTAACTCCCATTACCAAAGTTGATTACGATAACATTCACCTAGCAGTGCGTGGGTCTTTCTTTCGAGGCTTACCAGTTTGTTCTGTGTTGTATGTTGTTTATGTGTAACATATTCAAGGTTAGAAGGCTATGCCACTCTTGGACATGTGTTGATTTGTTTGTATGTTGTCCTCTCCACCATTGTTGATGTGTATTGTGTGGGTGAGGGTCATAAAGGCGAGCTTGGCACATTCTTTTTAAGAATGATGCTTTGCTTGTCTCACTTTGGTTCTGACCCACGCACTGCTAGGTGAATGGTATCGTAATCAACTTTGGTGGAGGGGAGTTAATTAGAAAAAGAGAGCAATTACCCTTTGTTGAATTTCGTCATCTCCTCTCTTGGCCTCACTATTTAATTCCGTGAATACACCACATTAAATTTCAACTGTTGTCTACTGGGCTCCCTGTTCGTATACAATGGATATATTTGGTTTTTTTTTCGTATTTGGTATTTTGACATTTGGTACTTTATAGTCACAGAGGCGTCTCTGTGAAATTCGGGTTGCTCCCACCTGGAGAGCGCGTCGCAGCCAGAGGCGCGCCACCCAATTTTTATTTTTTTTTGCATGCAATTTTTGTGTCTGATGAGGAAGGAAAAAAAGGAGGGAGGATTTTGACCAAATTACAGCTTTTTCTTTGCCACTGGGTTTAACGTGTGCTAAGCGCATGGGCACACAGTACCTCGGTTTATCGATCGGCTCATCCGAAAGACTCAACGTTCAGGCCGTAAGCCCCAATGGAGAGTGAGAGGGAAAAAAATCCCTTGTACCCATATATAAACGAATATCTTGCATACACACTGACTCTAGTGCAGAGTGAGAAGAAAATTCCCCATTACCCATATATAAACGAATATCTTGCGTACATAATGACTCTTGTGTGTGTAATTGTGGGAGGGGGCTTAAGTGGAAAGGATGGGGTAGGGGTTGTTACCAGCCGCGAACGAAGAGAGAGAAGCTGGTAATGTTTTCTGACTATCTGACTATCTATGTTAGCACGGTAACGTTTGAACGAAGGGACATAGGAGGCTCGCATTTCGCATGCGGATAGGTAGTAAGCATATCGAAGCCAGGTTCACAAATGAAGGTCATTGGTCAAAGATCAAGGTCACCGGATCCGAAAATGTTGCCAAACACTTGGTACGATAATGGAGGGACCTAGGATGCTCACAGTTTGCATGCCGATAGGTACTAAGGATATATAGGCCAAGTTTTAAAATGAAGGTCAAAGGTCAAGGTCACTGGTGCCGATTGCCAGCTGTCCTGTGGTCAATAGCGCTTGGCACGATAACGATTGAACGGATGGACCTATGACGCTCACATTTTGCATGCTGATAGGCACTATGAATATCTCGGCCAAATTCAAAAATGAAGGTCATAGGTCGATGGTCAAGGTCACTGAGCCGAAAATAGTGCTGAGCACATGACACGATAATGGAAGGACCTAGGACAATCAAAATGTGAACGTGGATGGGTACTAAAGATATCTAGGCCAAGCTTAAAAATGAAGGTTATAGGTCAGAAGTCAAGGTCATTGGCGCATGGCGCCGAAAATGCTGCTGCGCGGCTGGTGATCTAGCGTCGTAGCACTCTAGTTGTGCATGTGACAGCTCAGTGTGCAATGCTGACGAAGCCTGGTGAAAGCTACGCTAGAATTATAGTAAACGTTAAGGTTGAGATAAAAAGTTAAATATTTTCTTCATTGTGTGACAGCTAGTAGCATTGTATTCATTGTATTTCAACATCTCGTAATGCATGATTAATTGACCGTTCTTTTTTTCTGATTAAATTATCATTTTAAACGAGCTAAAAGAGTGCATTTGGGATTGTGCATTTCGAAAGGTGCGATTTTCCCGCTCAGTGTAATGTCATCATTCAAGTTCCACCCGGCAAGTTTGTACGTCTTAAGATGCGAAGTAGCATAAACATGCAAGGGATGTATTACTATTGGTATTGTGGCAAGGAAGCAAGAGCACAATATGGCTTTCGTAAAATCAGAATGTTTTCAGTGAACTCAATTCGAATCTGGCTGAGGACTCAGCGTACTTGGGGAGAAGCGGACACAGCGTGCAAACTTAAGACATTCTCTTTTGAGGCAGTTGACCCATCATCGGCTAGGAGTAGATCAGCTAATGTGGTCCATATCTCTTCTTTGTCAGGTAATAATAATAATAAAAAAATGATGATGATAGTAAAAATAGTCATCATCATCATCATCATCATCAGAATATTGGCGCACTAGTGATGGTAATGTTTCATCATTAAGCAGGCATGGGAATTGGAAAAGTCAAAATAAAAGCTGAAAAACAGGCGTCTAGGGGCCTCAGAAGGCCCTAGTAGGGGTCCAGGGGGTAATGCTGGAGCTTTTCTTGGTAATTCAAGCCCTAAAACAGCATTAGAATGGCTAAGTGTAGTTACTTTGCTTTTTGTCTTTTCGGCGGACAGACGTTTTTTCAGCGGAAAAGCAATGTCATTTTGGCAGAAATGTAATGTTTGGCGGACAATTCCCATCCATGATAATTAAGCAACAACACAATCAAACTTCCGCCAAATGGTCAAGAATATTTTAGCTGGCTTCTTGCAAATGAAGGAAAACAGGAGATACGTCTGCCCAGTGTGTGGTTGCCATGAGGTAACTACGTCATTTGAGAGGCTCTCGTGCTGTTTTAATATGTTTAAGATTAGCTTTGTGTGAAGAGTACGATTGAAAAAAAGTTGGAGGAGTCACATGACCGGATATAAAGTGACTCCTCAAACTGCATAGGTGGTCATGCACGTGATGTCATGTTTCCAGTCATGAGCATATGATGTCATCCAGTCATCTTCAGAATCCTCAAAATGCAAAACAAGGTCCAAAACACTCGGCTCCCACTACCACTACTATTACTACTACTACTACTACTACTACTACTACTACTACTACTACTACTACTACTACTACTACTACTACTACTACTACTACTACTACTACTACTACTACTACTACTACTACTAGTAGTAGTAGTAGTAGTAGTAGTAGTAGTAGTAGTAGTAGTAGTAGTAGTAGTAGTAGTAGTAGTAGTAGTAGTAGTAGTAGTAGTAGTAGTAGTAGTAGTAGTAGTAGCAGTAGTAGTAGCAGTAGCAGAGAGAGAGAGAGAGAGAGAGAGAGAGAGAGAGAGAGAGAGAGAGAGAGAGAGAGAGAGAGAGAGAGAGAGAGAGAGAGACTGGTTGACACTGGCTGACACTGGTTTAATGTGCAGGCCACCGTCCCATAGCACATACCATAACAATTAAATAATAAATAAGTGAATTAATAAATAACTAATTTAATAGCGTATTAACTAAATACGTGCATACACAAATCGATAGTAGGCAAGTAAATGCTCTCATAATTAGTTAAACACTCACATAAAACAATTATTAGTGCATAAGCCCATGTAGTATACAATGATTCACAGATACATTTCTGCAATACATTTCAAGGCACAGTATAACTACCTCCCCTAGAGCACGACTCCCAAACATCTGGCACAAAAGCAACTCGAGATTGGATTACTATTAACACTCGGGCAACACACTGCTTTCGAGTTCTGAATAATAAAAAAGTTAATAAAAAAATGAAGGTATGCGTAATTACATAGGTATATACATACATGATAACATTAATGTTTGCAGTTGTTGACAATTGTGCAATACACAAGGCCTGTAGAGAATCACAGTAAAAGTTCTGCTATTAGTTTCAATGCATAAAACACAAACATACCTAAAAAACGAGATTTAGCAACATTTTGACACAATAGCAATTCTTCAAAGATTAAATTATCGTTATCGTGTGAGCAATTTTTAGCAATATATTTTGTTCTAAGCTCTGAATACACTGGGCAGTGAAAAAGAAAGTGTAGTTCACATTCCATTTTACATGGACAGAAAGGACAATCTTGTGACAATAAGGCAGTTTCTCTATAAAATCTTTTATTTACATTTAAGTCATTTATTGAAAATCTGAATCGAATGACACAGTCATGGAATCTTTTAATTGTGATGTAATTTAAGTAAGGTTCTAAGCCATGGGAATGTTTAAAACGTCTATAAACACTGAACCTTTCACTACCTTCTATTTTAGCTTTCCATTCCATCTGGAATGTTTAAAACGTCTATAAACACTGAACCTTTCACTACCTTCTATTTTAGCTTTCCATTCCATCTGGAATGTTTAAAACGTCTATAAACACTAAACCTTCCACTACCTTCTATTTTAGCTTTCCATTCCATCTGGAATTTTTCAACCAGTCTTTGTTTGAAAGAACGTAAAAAGGCAGGTACATTTCTCACCCCATTGACCCAGACATCTTGAAAACCATTTTCATTTAGCAAAGTTTTGATGTTCCATGCCCAATTATTAACATTTGAAAAAACGCCTGAATCAGCAACATTCCGTAACACAATGAAGGTTTGTTTGGGGAATCGATCATCAGTCATATTATTAAGTTTAAACCAATACCTTAATGTTGAAACACAACTATCAATGTACAGAGGATATCTACCTGTATCTCCATAAACAAACGAATTCCGAGTTTTAAGCAACAAACCAAGTAACATTTTACATGCAAAAAGATGTGCAGATTCCATTACAGACAGCCTAGATGATCCCCAAACTTCAGAGGCATATAGAAGCATTGGCTTGACCTGAGCATCAAACAGTTGAAAAAAGAAGGATGTGTGAAAATAACCGAGTGCCCACATGGTTTTCATGAGATCAAGTACCTTGCTTTTTGCTTCACTGGCAAATTCTTCACAAGCGCAATCAGCAGACAACTTGGTAGTCAAGGTGAAACCTAAATATTTATACTTATTTACCACTTCTAAAGCTTTTTCATCATAGAACCATTTCTCGTGAATTGCAAGGTGGCCACCTTTCCTGAACACCATAATCTTAGTTTTAGTTAAATTTACTTCTAAGTGTAATGCTTAAGATGCTTTTTCAAGATTGTCTAACTGGTTTTGGAGACCTGATGGAGTTGATGATAGCAAAACAATGTCATCCGCAAATATAAGTGAAAATAATTCTTGACCGCCAGGTAATAGTTGGAAACCATGCTTGCCATTTTTTCATACTTCGTCCGCAACCTCAGAAATTAGAAGAGAGAAGATTAAAGGGCTTAGCAGACAACCCTGTTTGACACCGTGAGAACACCAAAAGAACTTTTAGCACCCCATCTAACGCATGACTCAACAGAGTGGTACATAGCTTTTAGCATCCTAATAGTTTTGGAAGAAGTTTGGGCTTGTTGCAAAATAATCCACAATTTTTCTCTGTCCACTGTATCGAACGCCTTTTTATAATCTATAAATGTAGCATAGACTTTGCCTCTTCTATTACCATAAAGTTGTCGTTTGATGTAAGTGTGAAAATGTGATCGACTGTGGAAAAGCCCTTCCTGAAACCTGCTTGTTCGCTGCTAATTTTGTCTGCTGATTCTGCCCATGCATATAAGCGCTTGCTTAAAATACGTGAAAACACTTTACTCACAATGCTTAAGAGACTGATGCCTCGATAATTATCAGGATTTATGTCGCTTTCCTTCCTATGTAAAGGGACAATTATAGATTTACACCAGATCAAGGGATAATAACTTGCATGATACATTTAATTGAATAATTTGGTTAAGAAAGGAACAATAACATCAATGGCACATTTAAGAAAGTCAACACAAAATATTATCAAGGCCACATGCTTTTCCTGGTTTCGGATCATTTATTGCACAACGAACCTTATCTTCTGAGATTGGGTTATCAAGTAAATGAAGATACAAAATGTTCTTCCTGTGTATTATGATCGTCAAGCAGTGGATTGCTATTGCTAACTTGTGCTCCACATAAAGCTGCACCACCTAACACTTTCTGAAAATGATCTCTCCACACGTGTATATCAATATCGGCCTGTTTCTTCCTCCTTTGTCTAGCAGACGTAACTGTATCCCAAAACGTTTTACTGTTGTGCTTTGAATCACATAACGTTTGGTGTCTTTTTGTTCTGTAAGACTTTTTCTTTTCTCTTAAGAGGTCCTTGTACACTTTTCGTTTACCATTGTACTTAGCTTTTAATTTTTTTAAATTTTCAACTGAAGCATTTAAAACATTTAGTGCGCAACGAGCTTCCTTTTTCTTTGAGAAACATTCATGATCAAATCAATTTTTGCTTTGTTTGCCTGAACTGTTTAAAGGGATTTTCTTTTTCATGCATTCACCAGCTGAGAGCAATGTTTGATTAAATGCATCCAATGCAGCATCCACGTCTGTATCAACTAAACTGGTTGCTTCTTGGATGCTTTCTTTGGACTTACTAGAGTTTATTTCATCTAAGAAGGTGTTTGCTTTTTCATTGTCCCATACAATGCGATCAGTACATTCTCGTTTACTTTTGTGGCTTGAAGGATTTTGTATGACAGTGTTTTGTACTGGAATTGACAGTAAGACAGGCATGTGTGGAGATTCAACACGACTACCAATTTCGAAATACATGTTTAGATAACAATGCAGTTCAGCAGAAATAATCACATAGTCTATCACACTATTGCCTTGATTATCAACGAATGTAAACTTTCCATCAAGATCACCGCTATGCATACCATTGAGAGGAAAACAATCAAAAGTTGTACAAAAATCAATTAAGATTTTACCAAACTGGTCTGTGATCTTATCCAGAGATTTTCAAGAAGAAACAAGGTTGTTGGCGTCTGAAGTCATAACATCATCATCATCATCTTTCCCTAGACAACCCCATTCTCCAATTCGGGCATTCAAATCCCCATTGACCAGAATATAGGAATCATCTCCATTTGTTTGCAAGTTCAAGATAAATTCTTCCAGACAATGAATTTGACAGTTAGTATCAGAGCTTTTATAGTATGGACTTTGGTATGGGGGTACATATAGTGCTATATATATAATGTCTTTGTCAAGACCAAAAATATGTTTTGAAAACTTGAGACACACCATATTAGTGTATATGCAATCTAACTGTGTGACAACATTCCTTAATGACTTTCTCACAAAAGCTGCAACACCACCACACCCTCTTCCATATTTATGCAGCTTAATAGCTAAGGACTAAAAAACACAATATTCTTCAAACTGATATGAAAAGTCAAACCGCGCAGAACACATCAAGCGATTTTATGAAACTCACAATGTCTGGTTCGTTGAGTTTTGGTGCAAGATTTTGAACATTGAGAGAACACAATTTAATGTTTGCTGCTAATGTTTGCTCTTTGCAATAGACTCCACCTGCTGGCTTTCGTCTGTAGTATGGGTCTTGGCCTGCTCCCTATTTGTTCTGTTTCTCATTTTACTTCCAGCTTGGAGGTAAGTGGGACTGTTTTGTGCTGCCACCAGAGTGTGATTTTGTGCTGGCAGCAGGGTCTTTTGATCGGGATCTAGTGCGCTCACGAAGGGACTGCTGTGCTGATTGTGATGGGCTGTCGATGTTAGCCTGTATCTGTGGTGTTTTTTGTCCAGCTTCAAGAACAGTGTTGGAAGTCTTAGGCTCATGGGCACTATCATCTGCACTGTCCTTGTTGGTGTCTTCAGTGTTACTATGACCGTTAACCTGAACATCTGGTAGTGTGACATTGCTGCTTTCTGTGGTGTCCTGGCCACAATCCTGTGACGGCGTCACAGAA
>JAGGCT020003409.1:0-14002 GCA_017654935.2 Phymorhynchus buccinoides | reverse complement strand
GTGTGTGTGTGTGTGTCTGGTATTACAATGTAGTGCAGTACACACAACAGCCGCGGAGCATTTGTCACAGTCCTGGTTCATTGCGTTTTTTCCGTCTTGCCTTTATCTTCTACTATTATTGAATGCATGTGTTTAATTATGTAAATGGATGAAAATTAGTGTTAAATATAGCAAACGATAGAGGATGAAGTACTCAATCTGCAGTAAGAAAGGCAAGACTGAAAAAGTGGAAAACAACCGAGAAATGGAGGAGGAGGGGGGGGGCGCATTGTGGTGCTTTTTTTTTGAGGGGGGGGTGTGCTGCTAATTTATGCAATTTCATTCCTGTTCAAATAAAACTGATCACTTACTCAGCCTTTTCTTCAACGCTGCTACTGCTGACAGTGCCTCTGATTTCAGTCCTTGTATGTCTCGTTCGTGCTCTGTTTTGACAAGTTGTAGTTCTCTGTTGGTCTCATCCTTCAGGCTTTGCAGTTCACCGTGCGTTTCTTGCCATTTACAGTCACTCTTTTCAACATCCTGTCTCAGGCTTTGCACTTCACCGTGCGTTTCTTGCAATTTACAGTCACTCTTTTCAACATCCTGTCTCAGGCTTTGCACTTCACCGTGCGTTTCTTGCCATTTACAGTCACTCTTTTCAACATCCTGTCTCAGGCTTAGCACTTCACCGTGCGTTTCTTGCAATTTACAGTCACTCTTTTCAACATCCTGTCTCAGGCTTTGCACTTCACCGTGCGTTTCTTGCAATTTACAGTCACTCTTTTCAACATCCTGTCTCAGGCTTTGCACTTCACCGTGCGTTTCTTGCCATTTACAGTCACTCTTTTCAACATCCTGTCTCAGGCTTTGCACTTCACCGTGCGTTTCTTGCCATTTACAGTCACTCTTTTCAACATCCTGTCTCAGGCTTTGCACTTCACCGTGCGTTTCTTGCCATTTACAGTCACTCTTTTCAACATCCTGTCTCAGGCTTTGCACTTCACCGTGCGTTTCTTGCCATTTACAGTCACTCTTTTCAACATCCTGTCTCAGGCTTAGCACTTCACCGTGCGTTTCTTGCAATTTACAGTCACTCTTTTCAACATCCTGTCTCAGGCTTTGCACTTCACCGTGCGTTTCTTGCCATTTACAGTCACTCTTTTCAACATCCTGTCTCAGGCTTAGCACTTCACCGTGCGTTTCTTGCCATTTACAGTCACTCTTTTCAACATCCTGTCTCAGGCTTTGCACTTCACCGTGCGTTTCTTGCCATTTACAGTCACTCTTTTCAACATCCTGTCTCAGGCTTAGCACTTCACCGTGCGTTTCTTGCCATTTACAGTCACTCTTTTCAACATCCTGTCTCAGGCTTTGCATTTCAGCATGCGTTTCTTGCCATTTACAGTCACTCTTTTCAACATCCTGTCTCAGGCTTTGCATTTCAGCATGCGTTTCTTGCCATTTACAGTCACTCTTTTCAACATCCTGTCTCAGGCTTTGCAGTTCATCGTGCGTTTCTTGCCATTTACAGTCACTCTTTTCAACATCCTGTCTCAGGCTTTGCACTTCACCGTGCGTTTCTTGCCATTTACAGTCACTCTTTTCAACATCCTGTCTCAGGCTTTGCATTTCAGCGCGCATTTCTTCAAGGCTATCTTTCAAGGTCGCCATTTCTCCCAGGCCTGAACCAGTTTTGGCTGTAAGCCTATCATGCATCAGACTTTGCATTTCTGCGTGCATTTTGCCGTGTTCCACGTCGTTCTTTTCCACAGTCTGTCTCAGGCTTTGCATTTCGGCGTGCATTTGATCAACACTGTCTCTCAAGGTCGCCATTTCTTCCTGTCCGTTGCCATGGTTTTCCAGTAGAGTCAGCTTGGAGTAAAGGGTTTCCCTTTCTGTTTTCAGCTGACGTAACTCTGACGTCACGTCTCGTGTGACGTCACTCACTTTCCCTAATTCCTCCTTGAGCCGTTGGTGGTCAGTGACGATGGACTGGTGTTCTTCATGGAAGGTGTCCAGGTAGAGTTGCAGGGATTGGTGTTCGCCGTGCAGAGTGTCTTGGGTTTTATCGTGTGTTTTGACAAGGTTGTCGTGGTCTTTTCTGAGTTTTTGGTGCTCTGTTTGAAGTAAATTATGTTCCGCTTGAAGTTTGTCGTATCTACGTTGGAGAATGGTCATGGCCTCTCGGAAGTCTGAAAACTGCCGAGCGGTGCTTTCTTTCAGCAACCTGTGATCCTCTTGAAGCTTGTCATATTTTCCTTGAAGGAAGGTCAGATTCTTTTGGACGTCAGAAACCTGCTGATTGGCGCTTTCCTTCAGCTGCTGCAGCTGATCCATGACGTCCATCAAGGACAACGTTGGTTTGGGTGGAGGGGTGGGTCTGGGACGATCTGGAGTCTGAAAGGAGTCCGCCATCTTGGGTTCTCTTAAGGTCTGAATGGTCTGTTGGCTCTGTAAATATATTTAAGCATATTAAAAGTTTATGTTGTAATAATTCACCACCACCACCACCACCATCATCATCATCATCATCATCATCATCATCATCATCATCATCATCATCATCATCATCATCATCATCATCATAATCATCATCGTCGTCGTCGTCGTCATCATCGTCGTCATCATCATCATCATCATCATCATCATCATCATCATCATCATCGATATGCATCTATATCATCATCATGACGTTGAGTGGCACAGTGGTAGCGCGTTCGCTTCGTGTCAAGTAAACCCGAGTTCGAACCTGGGTACAGGGGATTGTTCCTCTCACTTTGCACTAGGCCTTACGGTCTGAACGTGGAGTCTTTCGGATGAGACGATAAACCGAGGTCCCGTGTGCCCATGCACTTAGCATACATTAAACCCAGTGGCAACAAAAAAGTTGTCATTTGGTCACAATTCACACACACACACACACACACCCCTCATCAGTCATATAAAAATTGCATGCAAAAACAACAACAAAGAAATTAGGTGGCGCGCCTCTGGCTGCGACGCGCTCTCGAATTTCACAGAGACGCCTCTGTCACTATAAAGTACCTAATACCTAATCATTGGTTTTTTATATCAACACAGTGATGGGCAAGTCATATCATTGCTAGAGATACGCAATTCAATGGGGAAAACGCAACATCTAAGAACGTGTAGTAGGACAGGAAAACAGGAAGTAAAACATCCTTAATCGGGCTGACACTGACCCGTTGACTTCAACAGTGAAAATAAGCTTAGTAATCCCACACGCTCTGTAAAACTGGATTTAAATCGGCTCCTCGCTTCTTGAAAAGTGATATGCATTGTTCAACAACAAGCAGACATACACACAGGCGGACAGCGGTGAGACGTATCGTCGTTGGCAGAGGTGAACCCTTTCGCCGCCAATGCCGCATTTTTGCACCACAATGGTTTTAACACCCATGTCACTAAAAAGCATCAAATCGGGGCCTGTTATCTGAAGACTGCATCTTATATTTTTCTACTGGACCCCAGTAAATCCAAGCAGACTATTGTGTGATAGCTGATTTTTGTCTTTGCTTTTCTTTCTTTTTCTCTCTCTCCTGCTTCTTTTTCTTTGGTCACCCCCTAAAGTGTGTGCATTTACTTCTATAAAAAGAAGCTGACCACCACCACCACAGAAGAAGAAGAAGACCCTATGGAGGTAAGGATAGGCCTAATGTTATACACGCCACAGCGGAATTTGAAATATTGCAGATTTTTCTCTCTCTCTGCGACTCAGGTTGGTTTAATATTTTGGGGCTAAAAAATGTCTGGCGGCGAAAGGGGCATTACTGTGATGTGAAAGGAGAGATTCACTGACAAAGCGATTGTTACTCGGGATGAAGAAGAAGGAGGAGAGGAGGAAGGAGGAAGAAGAAGAAGAAGAAGAAGAAGAAGAAGAAGAAGAAGAAGAAGAAGAAGAAGAAGAAGCAGAAGAAGAAGAAGGAGAAAGAAGAAGAAGAAGGAGAAAGTAGTGGGATGGGGGTATGGCTGTTTTCGTAACACGGCCAGAACGATTGGAAGCCGATAACACGAAGGAGCAGCTAAACTGCTCTCAAAGCTTCGTTTCTTACGCACACACACTAACCAAGCAGACGTAGAGGAAGACGGGGTAAAAAGCGCATGGGCGGGTAAGAAGCCCACCCCAATTATCTCATGAAATAAAGAAAATTTCAGTCAAATTTGCCCATGAGACGAATGCTAGACATTAACGCTCGTCTCATGGGCAAAATGAGACTGAAATTTGCTTCATTTCATGAGATAATTGGGGTGGGCTTCTTACCCGCCCATGCGCTTTTTACCCCGTCTTCCCCTACCTAATCATTGTTTTTATATCAACACAGTGATGGGCAAGTCATATCATTGCTAGAGATACTCAATTCAATGGGGAAAACGCAACATCTAAGAACGTGTAGTAGGACAGGAAAACAGGAAGTAAAACATCCTTAATCGGGCTGGCACTGACCCGTTGACTTCAACAGTGAAAATAAGCTTAGTAACCCCACACGCTCTGTAAAACTGGATTTAAATGGGCTCCTCGCTTCTTGAAAAGTGATATGCATTGTTCAACAACAAGCAGACATACACACAGGCGGACAGCGGTGAGACGTATCGTCGTTGGCAGAGGTGAACCCTTTCACCGCCAATGTCGCATTTTTGCACCACAATGGTTTTAACACCCATGTCACTAAAAAGCATCAAATCGGGGGCTGTTATCTTGAAGACTGCATCTTATATTTTTCTACTGGACCCCAGTAAATCCAAGCAGACTATTGTGTGATAGCTGATTTTTGTCTTTGCTTTTCTTTCTTTTTCTCTCTCTCCTGCTTCTTTTTCTTTGGTCACCCCCTAAAGTGTGTGCATTTACTTCTATAAAAAGAAGCTGACCACCACCACCACAGAAGAAGAAGACCCTAAGGAGGTAAGGACAGGCCTAATGTTAGGGGAAGACGGGGTAAACTAAAAGTGATGGGCGGGTAAGAAGCCCACCCCAATTATCTCATGAAATAAAGAAAATTTCAGTCAAATTTGCCCATGAGACGAATGCTAACATTAACGCTCGTCTCATGGGCAAAATAAGACTGAAATTTGCTTCATTTCATGAGATAATTGGGGTGGGCTTCTTACCCGCCCATGCGCTTTTTACCCCGTCTTCCCCTATACACGTCACAGCGGAATTTGCAATATTGCAGATTTTTTTTCTTCTGTGACTCAGGTAAGTTTAATGATATTTTGGGGCTAAAAAATGTCTGGCGGCGAAAGAGGCATTACTGTGGTGTGAAAGGAGAGATTCATTGACAAAGTGATTGTTTCTCGGGATGAAGAAGAAGGAGGAGAGGAGGAGAAGAAGAAGAGAAGAAGAAGAAGAAGAAGAAGAAGAAGAAGAAGAAGAAGAAGAGAGAAGAAGAAGGAGAAAGAAAGTAGTGGGATGTTTTCGTAACACGGCCAGAACGATTGGAAGCCGATAACACGAAGGAGCAGCTAAACTGCTCTCAAAGCTTCGTTTCTTACGCACACACACTAACCAAGCAGACGTAGAGGAAGACGGGGTAAAAAGCGCATGGGCGGGTAAGAAGCCCACCCCAATTATCTCATGAAATAAAGAAAATTTCAGTCAAATTTGCCCATGAGACGAATGCTAGACATTAACGCTCGTCTCATGGGCAAAATGAGACTGAAATTTGCTTCATTTCATGAGATAATTGGGGTGGGCTTCTTACCCGCCCATGCGCTTTTTACCCCGTCTTCCCCTACCTAATCATTGTTTTTATATCAACACAGTGATGGGCAAGTCATATCATTGCTAGAGATACGCAATTCAATGGGGAAAACGCAACATCTAAGAACGTGTAGTAGGACAGGAAAACAGGAAGTAAAACATCCTTAATCGGGCTGGCACTGACCCGTTGACTTCAACAGTGACAATAAGCTTAATAACCCCACACGCTCTGTAAAACTGGATTTAAATCGGCTCCTCGCTTCTTGAAAAGTGATATGCATTGTTCAACAACAAGCAGACATACACACAGGCGAACAGCGGTGAGACGTATCGTCGTTGGCAGAGGTGAACCCTTTCACCGCCAATGCCGCATTTTTGCACCACAATGGTTTTAACACCCATGTCACTAAAAAGCATCAAATCGGGGCCTGTTATCTGAAGACTGCATCTTATATTTTTCTACTGGACCCCAGTAAATCCAAGCAGACTATTGTGTGATAGCTGATTTTTGTCTTTGCTTTTCTTTCTTTTTCTCTCTCTTCTGCTTCTTTTTCTTTGGTCACCCCCTAAAGTGTGTGCATTTACTTCTATAAAAAGAAGCTGACCACCACCACCACAGAAGAAGAAGAAGACCCTATGGAGGTAAGGATAGGCCTAATGTTATACACGCCACAGCGGAATTTGAAATATTGCAGATTTTTTTCTCTCTCTGCGACTCAGGTTGGTTTAATATTTTGGGGCTAAAAAATGTCTGGCGGCGAAAGGGGCATTACTGTGATGTGAAAGGAGAGATTCACTGACAAAGCAATTGTTACTCGGGATGAAGAAGAAGGAGGAGGAGGAGGAGGAGAGAAGAAGAAGAAGAAGAAGAAGAAGAAGAAGAAGAAGAAGAAGAAGAAGAAGAAAGAAGAAGAAGAAGAAGAAGAAGAAGAAGAAGAAAAGAAGAAGAAGAAGGAGAAAGTAGTGGGATGGGGGTATGGCTGTTTTCGTAACACGGCCAGAACGATTGGAAGCCGATAACACGAAGGAGCAGCTAAACTGCTCTCAAAGCTTCGTTTCTTACGCACACACACTAACCAAGCAGACGTAGAGGAAGACGGGGTAAAAAGCGCATGGGCGGGTAAGAAGCCCACCCCAATTATCTCATGAAATAAAGAAAATTTCAGTCAAATTTGCCCATGAGACGAATGCTAGACATTAACGCTCGTCTCATGGGCAAAATGAGACTGAAATTTGCTTCATTTCATGAGATAATTGGGGTGGGCTTCTTACCCGCCCATGCGCTTTTTACCCCGTCTTCCCCTATACACGTCACAGCGGAATTTGCAATATTGCAGATTTTTTTTCAACACTGTGACTCAGTTAAGTCAATGGTATCATTTGGGGCTAAAAAATGGCTGGCGGCGAAAGAGGCATTACTGTGGTGTGAAAGGAGAGATTCATTGACAAAGTGATTGTTTCTCGGGATGAAAAAGGAGGAGGAGGAGGAGGAGAAAAGAGGAAGAAGAAGAAGGAGAAAGTAGTGGGATGGGGGTATGGCTGTTTTCGTAACACGGCCAGAACGATTGGAAGCCGATAACACGAAGGAGCAGCTAAACTGCTCTCAAAGCTTCCTTTCTTACGCACACACACTAACCAAGCAGACGTAGAAAGACGGGGTAAAAATGGCATGGGCGGGTAAGAAGCCCACCCCAATTATCTCATGAAATAAAGAAAATTTCAGTCAAATTTGCCCATGAGACGAATGCTAGACATTAACGCTCGTCTCATGGGCAAAATGAGACTGAAATTTGCTTCATTTCATGAGATAATTGGGGTGGGCTTCTTACCCGCCCATGCGCTTTTTACCCCGTCTTCCCCTACCTAATCATTGTTTTTATATCAACACAGTGATGGGCAAGTCATATCATTGCTAGAGATACGCAATTCAATGGGGAAAACGCAACATCTAAGAACGTGTAGTAGGACAGGAAAACAGGAAGTAAAACATCCTTAATCGGGCTGGCACTGACCCGTTGACTTCAACAGTGACAATAAGCTTAATAACCCCACACGCTCTGTAAAACTGGATTTAAATCGGCTCCTCGCTTCTTGAAAAGTGATATGCATTGTTCAACAACAAGCAGACATACACACAGGCGGACAGCGGTGAGACGTATCGTCGTTGGCAGAGGTGAACCCTTTCACCGCCAATGCCGCATTTTTGCACCACAATGGTTTTAACACCCATGGGTCACTAAAAAGCATCAAATCGGGGCCTGTTATCTGAAGACTGCATCTTATATTTTTCTACTGGACCCCAGTAAATTTCAGTCAGACTATTGTGTGATAGCTGATTTTTGTCTTTGCTTTTCTTTCTTTTTCTCTCTCTCATCTGCAAAATTTTCTTTGGTCACCCCCTAAAGTGTGTGCATTTACTTCTATAAAAAGGTGGCTGACCACCACCACCAAGAAGAAGAAGACCCTATGGAGGTAAGGATAGGCCTAATGTTATACACGCCACAGCGGAATTTGAAATATTGCAGATTTTTTTCTCTCTCTGCGACTCAGGTTGTAATAATATTTTGGGGCTAAAAAATGTCTGGCGGCGAAAGGGGCATTACTGTGATGTGAAAGGAGAGATTCACTGACAAAGCGATTGTTTCTCGGGATGAAGAAGAAGGAGGAGGAGGAGGAAGAGAAGAAGAAGAGAAAGAAGAAGAAGAAGAAGAAAGAAGAAGAAGAAGAGAAGAAGAAGAAGAAGAAGAAGAAGAAGAAGGAGAAGAGAAGAAGAAGAAGGAGAAAGTAGTGGGATGGGGGTTTGTTTTCGTAACACGGCCAGAACGATTGGAAGCCGATAACACGAAGGAGCAGCTAAACTGCTCTCAAAGCTTCGTTTCTTACGCACACACACTAACCAAGCAGACGTAGAGGAAGACGGGGTAAAAAAGCGCATGGGCGGGTAAGAAGCCCACCCCAATTATCTCATGAAATAAAGAAAATTTCAGTCAAATTTGCCCATGAGACGAATGCTAGACATTAACGCTCGTCTCATGGGCAAAATGAGACTGAAATTTGCTTCATTTCATGAGATAATTGGGGTGGGCTTCTTACCCGCCCATGCGCTTTTTACCCCGTCTTCCCCTACCTAATCATTGTTTTTATATCAACACAGTGATGGGCAAGTCATATCATTGCTAGAGATACGCAATTCAATGGGGAAAACGCAACATCTAAGAACGTGTAGTAGGACAGGAAAACAGGAAGTAAAACATCCTTAATCGGGCTGGCACTGACCCGTTGACTTCAACAGTGACAATAAGCTTAATAACCCCACACGCTCTGTAAAACTGGATTTAAATCGGCTCCTCGCTTCTTGAAAAGTGATATGCATTGTTCAACAACAAGCAGACATACACACAGGCGAACAGCGGTGAGACGTATCGTCGTTGGCAGAGGTGAACCCTTTCACCGCCAATGCCGCATTTTTGCACCACAATGGTTTTAACACCCATGTCACTAAAAAGCATCAAATCGGGGCCTGTTATCTGAAGACTGCATCTTATATTTTTCTACTGGACCCCAGTAAATCCAAGCAGACTATTGTGTGATAGCTGATTTTTGTCTTTGCTTTTCTTTCTTTTTCTCTCTCTTCTGCATCTTTTTCTTTGGTCACCCCCTAAAGTGTGTGCATTTACTTCTATAAAAAGAAGCTGACCACCACCACCACAGAAGAAGAAGAAGACCCTATGGAGGTAAGGATAGGCCTAATGTTATACACGCCACAGCGGAATTTGAAATATTGCAGATTTTTTTCTCTCTCTGCGACTCAGGTTGGTTTAATATTTTGGGGCTAAAAAATGTCTGGCGGCGAAAGGGGCATTACTGTGATGTGAAAGGAGAGATTCACTGACAAAGCAATTGTTACTCGGGATGAAGAAGAAGGAGGAGGAGGAGGAGAAGAAGAAGAAGAAGAAGAAGAAGAAGAAGAAGAAGAAGAAGAAGAAGAAGAAGAAGAAGAAGAAGAAGAAGAAGAAGAAGAAGAAGAAGGAGAAAGAAGAAGAAGAAGGAGAAAGTAGTGGGATGGGGGTATGGCTGTTTTCGTAACACGGCCAGAACGATTGGAAGCCGATAACACGAAGGAGCAGCTAAACTGCTCTCAAAGCTTCGTTTCTTACGCACACACACTAACCAAGCAGACGTAGAGGAAGACGGGGTAAAAAGCGCATGGGCGGGTAAGAAGCCCACCCCAATTATCTCATGAAATAAAGAAAATTTCAGTCAAATTTGCCCATGAGACGAATGCTAGACATTAACGCTCGTCTCATGGGCAAAATGAGACTGAAATTTGCTTCATTTCATGAGATAATTGGGGTGGGCTTCTTACCCGCCCATGCGCTTTTTACCCCGTCTTCCCCTATACACGTCACAGCGGAATTTGCAATATTGCAGATTTTTTTTCTTCTGTGACTCAGGTAAGTGTAATGATATTTTGGGGCTAAAAAATGGCTGGCGGCGAAAGAGGCATTACTGTGGTGTGAAAGGAGAGATTCATTGACAAAGTGATTGTTTCTCGGGATGAAAAAGGAGGAGGAGGAGGAGGAGAAGAAGAGGAAGAAGAAGAAGGAGAAAGTAGTGGGATGGGGGTATGGCTGTTTTCGTAACACGGCCAGAACGATTGGAAGCCGATAACACGAAGGAGCAGCTAAACTGCTCTCAAAGCTTCCTTTCTTACGCACACACACTAACCAAGCAGACGTCGTCTTCCCCTATGTTTAACCACTTTGCCCAAACCTCATTCCAAATGACTTTCAAACATAGTAATGGCTCGCACAATGTAAAGAAACATACTCACAAATCTGATTTCAACAACATGTTAAGGAGAACATAACAGCAAACTTGACTTCAACAAAATGCTATTATTAAGCAAGAAAATCATGACAAACCTGTTTTCAACCGTTTTAGTCGTTTACTGGCGAGGACTAGGAAGCAATGTGTCTCTGTGCGTTGCAAAACTAACGACAGTGACTGTGTCGTCTGCTCAATGTCGTCTGCTCTGTGTCGTCTGCTCAATAGAACGGTGGGCTGCAGCCGCGACAGAAACGAGGCCAGTGGTGTGTGCTCAAGTTCAAGAATCCTTTAACCCTTTCACCGCCAGCCATATTTCAGCCAAAAATGTCCATTAAATTTACCTGGGTAGAGAATCTTCTGCCTCTCCTCTTCCATCTTGCTTTCTATCATTGAAAATCCATCTGTAATATTGGGGATTCTTCTGTGACATATATAAAATAAGGTCTATCCTTACTTCCCAAAACTAAGACAAGGCTCTTTGGATAATAGACTCCAATTTGATGCCTTTTTAGTGACATAGGTGTTAAATCATTGTGGTGCACAAATGCGACTTTGGCGGTGAAAGGGTTCATATCTCCAAAAGAGAAATTCAGGTTAGGTGCAACAACATAGCTGAAAGAACATTAATCAAACGTGTGAAACAAAGTTCATTACATGAACTTAGAAATGTGCACATTTAATACAGTGTGTGTGTGTGTGGTGTGTGTGTGTGTGTGTGTGTCAAGTCAAAGTCAAAGTCAAAGTCAAAAATACTCACGTTAGGTGAAATTACAGTGTGGTCTCGTACAAGCACAATACAATCAAAGAAACACATTTGCATGCATGAAAAATGGAAACAAAACTAAGGAAAAATGGATGACAAATCATGCTTCGCAAAACATTGAACATAGTTAGGGTCGATACAAGCGACTATCAAAACATTAAGAACTGCCCTCTTTCCCACCATTTCTATTATCGCATTCATTTGTTCACCCCCACCCTACCCCAAACCCCCACCCTCTCCAAGTCACCCCAAGCTTTCACATATTTTGGGTCCCTTCCCGTTCCCAACATTTCATGCACCTCCCTCTTCTCTCTCTGTGTCTCTTCTTCTGTCTCTCTCTCTGTCTCTCTCTCTCTCTCATCTCTCTCTCTCTCTTTCTCTCTCTCTCACTCTCTCTCTCTCACACACACTTACACACACAGGCATTGATACATACGGACAGACATACACACACGCACGCACGCACGTACGCACGCACGCACGCACGCTCACAAACTCACATACACACACATACAGATACACACACTACTGTACATATTGACCAAATATACCTCTAGGCCTAAGCTAATATATCATTCCTAATTATTTGGTCTTAGCAGAGATCTTGTTCAGAAGTTCGACTGACTTAGGGACAAAACTAGCTGAATTTCTAATTGTTCTACAACGAAAAGTGCGGAACCGTCTATCAGATGGCAATAGTTCATAGCAATGCGACAGAACGTGACTTGGATCCTTAGCGATCTCCCTGGCTTTTCGAACTACACGTTTTTCATACAACACACACAAATTATCTTGTTTACTACCCACGATCTTGCTACCAACATTCACAATCTTATTCAGAACACACTTGGGTTTTACATTCAAGCCACCGTACCAACAAATGAACGAAAATGTTATAATAGATTCAAGAAAGCAACGATAAAAGCTTTGGAAAAGATCTGTGCTAACATCGAAAGATATGAGCTTTCTCAGGCAGTACATCCTTGTCTGGCATTTCTTGGAAACATGATCAACATGAGAACTAAAAGTAAACTTATTGTCTATGATTGTTCCCAAATACTTGTATTCATCTACTCTTTCGACTGTCACACCTTTGATTGTGAGATCTGGCATTGGTACCGGGGATTTCCTAAAGTCGACTACCATTTCTTTTGCTTTTTTGTTACGTTGAGGTCAAGATAGTTTTCCTCACACCAGGACACAAACTTTTCAACCTGCTCAAAGTAAGTACTGTCTGAGTTAGAAAGGTCAACTAAAGCTGTATCATCAGAGTATTTAATGACAGGGGCAGAATCTGTTCCTTTACAATCATTTGTGTAAAGGGTGAAGAGAACAGGAGATAAGACCGTGCCTTGGGGACAGCCGGTGGATACAGACATTGTGGAGGACAGAGCGTTTTGAAATCTCACAGTCTGCGTGCGTTTGAGTAGGAAATCTGTATGTGTGTGTGTGTGTGTGTTGTGTGTGTGTGTGTGTGTGTGTGTGTGTGTGCGTGTGTGTGCGCGCGTTGTGCGTGCGTGCGTGCGTGCGTGTGCGTGTGTGTGGTGTGTGTGTGTGTGCGTGCGTGCGTGTTTGGGTGTGTGTGGTGTGTGTGTTGAGATGCAATGAGAAGAAAAGCAGACACGCAAGACAACAAGACAAGCAACACACTGACACAAAGACAGACAGGCAGACAGATTGATACAGGGTGACAGAGACAGAAGGAGATAGATAATAGGGGTGAAACGGATACAGACAGACAGAACAGACAGACTAACAGACTGACAGACTGACGAGGGTTCAGAAATATTGTCGAGACATGATTAGTAGAACCTTACGTCAAGGCAAGACCATCTATAATTAGCCCTGACTTATCTGTAACATAACAGAGCAAGGAGGTTTCCCGAATCTCTCTCTCTCTCTTCGTCTCTCCTCTCTCTCTCTCTCTCTCTCTCTCTCTCTCGCTCTCTCTCTCTCTCTCTCTCTTCATCTCTCTCTCTCTCTTCTCTCTCTCTCTCCTCTCTCTCTCTCTCTCTCTCTCTTAATAGGACTACAAACACAATTGAATAGCGTACACTGTGCTGCATCATCCCTTCAATTGAAAGTAAATATGAATACAACTGATATCATAGTATTCTGGAAGGGTGGGTACTTAAGTGCTAAAGAAAAATGGGTAGATAATCTGTGTTCCAATGCCTGTAGTCAATGCTTATAAATACCAGGGAATCCTCTTTGCATGTACTGACCTTGCAAGCAGAGCAAAAAATGCTTTAATCTATTTCTTAAGAAGGTTAAATGCTCTAAATTATAACTCTTTTCGATTGTTCATAAAATTGTTTGACTCCCAAATTCAGACCATTGTTCTCTACGGATCTGAAATATGGGGATTAGATAATGCTGTTTCCCATTGTGAGTCTGTACAGTTTGTAAGCTGTACAAAAAAGTTCTAATCATGATTTAGTATTATGGTGAGACTAGCCGGTATCCATGCATTACATGTGAATTCTGCTATTAGATGTGTTAGTTATTGGTTCCAGTTATTAAGGATGTTATACAATTTGGATGAACGTGGAAAAAACAACTGGGTAACAAATGTTCGCGTATGTTTATGTAATTATGGATTTGCTTTTGTTTGGATGAACCAATCAGTTGGACATGTTAAACCATTTTTTGCGTGTTTTAAGACAACGATTAATTGACTGCAGGTGGCAAACATGGAAACTAGTGATAGG
>JAGGCT020000340.1:12500-21986 GCA_017654935.2 Phymorhynchus buccinoides | reverse complement strand
TCTCTCCAAGATCTTTCGAAACTGCCCTGAATGTGACAGAGTACTTACCCCCACTGGAACGTTCTTGAACCTTCTAGTTAATTCTAACTATAAATGAAACTCAATGAACCTGTGGCGGATCGAATTTTTTTTTTTAGTCTGACCCATCTCAATCAAATGCAAAAGTAACTTAAACACGGAATTTATAAGTTACCACTACAATCTCGTTCCAATCAAAATGTAAAACCTTTATAAAAATGAAATCTACACGGTACACCGTAACATACCCCAATGTTAACACAACAACGTTTACGAAAAAGGAATTCTTTCCAAGCATAACGATATCTGTTAGATTGATATTCACAAAAACGCCAACTCTTTTTTAAGCAATTAACCCAAAACAATATCAGTAGTTTGTGAAAAAAGAAAACCACCTCAGGTCAAAGTCAATCAAACAATATCTTGCCCAAACAGTCCCACGGAAATAATCTGCACCAACGTTTTCTGAGCCCATGGTCGGTTCAAATTTCATATCAAAGTTCTGCAAGTACATGGCCCATCTCATTATGCGTGCATTGGTGAAGGTAGCAGAGTTCAATAAACTCAGTGGCTGGTGATCAGTTTGCAACACAATTTGTACACCTTGAGAAACAGTTCAAAGTTACGCACGCTCCACACAATGGCCAAACACTCTTTATCTATAGTAGAGTAGTTCTTTTTGGCTCTGCTCAATGTCTTGCTGGCGTAACTCACCGGATGTAGCTTCTCATTGTGGGATTGGTGAATGACAGCTCCAACCCCGTTGTTTGAGGCATCCGTCCACAGCACAAACGTCTGAGAAGAATCCGGCAGGTGCAGAACAGGTTTCTCAGTCAAGGTCTGCTGGACAGTAGTGAAGGCTTGTTCCTGGGTCTCTCCCCATGTGACCTGGTTTGGGGCTGTCCCTTCTTCAGTAGATCCATCTGAGGGGCGGTGATGGCCACAAAAGTTTCGGGATGTACTCACGGTAGTAGTTGGCAAGCCCCATGAATATGAACGGACTTGCTTCTTAGTAGTCGGACGTTCAGCTTCTTTGATTGTTCGTACATTCTCTTCATGAAGGCCTTTCTTCCCCATCACTTAGGTTGTGGCTGATGAAGTCAACGTTGTCCGTACCCAAGAGACACTTTCTTGGATTGATGGTCAGGTTGGTACTTTTCAGCTTCTGAAGGAACTCTCGCAGGATTTTGATGTGCTCGTCCCATGTCTTGGTGTGAACAATTATCATCCCAGTAAAAGACAACGTTCTCCATGTCACCCACAATCTTCTTCAGTCCTCTCTTCAGCGTGGATCCACTGTTCACCATATCAGGTGTATGCAAACAAATCGCCTTTTAAATCAAGAATGTAATATGCTGGCTAAATTTGCAGGCTTATAGTCCTGAATTACACGTGCATTTAATACATAATCTCAATGCTAACTTAATCCGTTAAGTCAACAGCCTGGATCACTGGAAGGTCTACAAGGTAGCGTCACTCACGTTTAGTTCTGACAGATGTAGTTTTAGTCTTGTGGAAAATAGCGTAAAACGACAACATCATGGTCTGAAACTCTGCTGAGAACTTAGTCCCAGTCAGACAGTACAGGTAGAAGTTTATTGAACTGTTGGTCTGCCACAGGGTATATCCCACTGCATGAAACACCCAGAACTGTCCACTAACTACTGGGTCACTATCATCAATATAAGGTGTTACTAACATTTCAATATATATGGGCGCTGTCAGAAGGAGAAAGGAAATACCTGCAGCAATCACGGTGACAGTCAGTGAAGACACTTTCTGTTGTCTGGACTCCTGAGTGGTTTGTTGTGCAGAAAGACGTTGGTTTGCTCTGACAGATCTGACCAGTGTCCACACAAGAATAATGTTACTTACAAACAGTAACATGGAAGGCAAAAGGCATGATTGAAACAAGTCTATCCACGGCCAAATGAATTCAAGAAACCATTGGTACATGCTTGATCCAGACAGTTCGCAACTCCCTCCTTGATGTTCAAACCCGTACAACCAATGGGCATTAACGATCACACCAACGATGACGATTATTATAACAGCTGTAGCTCGTGACTTTCCCTTCGTCCACACAGCACTGACACGAAGTGGCCACAGCACAGAGGCAGCTCTGAGCAAGGTGAGTGATACAAGTATCCAAGCTGACATGGCTGAAGTCTGGTATATCAAATATGTTTGGATTTTGCAATGCCAGGAACTGATATCTTCAATGTATATGACGCCTAAATAATGAGATCTGAGTATATCAAACGGGTCTATAAACAGAAGTATCTGATCTGACAATGCCAGATTCACGAAGAAAACGCTTGATGTGGATGAAGGAAGACGACTCATGATCAGAATTGTCATCACATTTCCAAAAGACCCAAAGACAACCACAACTGGCATGTAGATTTCACGGATCAGATACCGTATGTCCATGTAAGGTTCAAGTAGTGCTTCCCATGTATCCCGTTTGAGATCACCTGAGTGCTCCATTCTACTAGTCACAGCGACAAATGGAACGCAGTGGTAGTTGGTCTCTGATGAGTAATTAAAGTGTTCGAGTTTCCTCAGTATATTAAGAATGTCAGTTTTGCCTGAACCAATATTCCATTAGCTTTTATGTACAATGCCATCGACAAATGGCTGGTGACAATGTACTGGCTTGATCAAATTTGGAACAAGATGTTCAAGTGTGTAATAGAAAATGCAACAATAGAAAATATATTGTTTTTATGAATAGCGAAAATACAAGAGAATCAAGGCAAGGTATACAACAGTCGCTTTTGAGTTTCAAATTCAAGTAAAGCATTTGGTCCGAAATCTCTTCCATAACATTTTTTTTGTTATTTTCAGTATTATATTTTTCATTACTTCATTTTATTACATATTTACTATTTTTCGTCATTGTGATTGTTTGGCTTTTTAAGATATTTACTGCACATATTTACATACACTTTGTAAAGAAATATGTAGAAATGCATGTCTTAAGATATTCATCACACAGATTTACATACATTTTGCCATCAAAAATACAGAAAAATCAAGTTTTTGAAGACAGCTTTTACATCATTTTTTTCTCGTTGATACATCGCCCAACGGCCTATAATTAAAACGCCACAAAAACAAATGATTCCAGCACAAAATTTATTTTTTTTAGCAAAAGATTTTTATCACAAAAACAAATTATGTAGCACAAAAAATAAATGCAATTCGCTAAAAAAAAAATGATTTCAGCACAAAAAAAGGGAAATTAGCAAAAGATTGTATCAGCACAAAATAAAATGAAAAAGGCACAAAATAATGTAATCAACACAAAAGTTAGACTAATTTCTATTCATTTGAAGGGAAGTTAATTTGCTTTCTCTTCTGTCCCAGTGGTTTGGCACAATTTTGTTTACTGACGAATACAGTTTTTGCCATTTGTGGCCTGCCCTGCTTTCTCTTCTGCCCAAGTGGCACCGTTTTTGCGAGTTCTGGTGGCTCTGGTGGCTTAAGGCGGATTTCCATCCGCAGCGAGTGACAGCAGATGTTTCGTTTCATGAAAGCGCCACAGTTGCAGTCAAATTTATTTTTGTCTGGCACGCTCACAAGGGTCCACACTGAATTGCGACTTGCTGTGTACTCATCAAAAGTACCCGATGATCCATCTGCAAACTGATGATGCCCATTGATATGCAGACGTCCAAATCTGAAGTGTTCTGTTGGGGCTGTTGCGGTTTTTTAAAGTTTCCTTGGGTGGGGTCACGATCCCGAGACTAATTCTTGAGCAATAGACTCAACTGCCTCTGGACTCGATTCAAATTCTGTTTGCTTGATCCAATTATTTGCCAGACCCCGACATTGTTACGCTGGTGACTCGCTTTCCGTGCCGGATTCTCCAATCGTTTCATTTGTGAAAGGAGCTATGGTTTCAAGTTCATCAGAATCATTGCCGTTTTCGTCCATGTTGTGAGGGAACAATGTCAATGGTTGAATGAAAAAGGCCAATGAAAAATTTGGTTGAATGAAAGGGCAATCCAAAACAATTCCAATGACAACTCAAATTTGAAAACTGAAAATGTCAATTATACTATGAGCTCACAAAAGAAAGGAACAGAGAAGCGATATCATCATTGTCATAAAACAATGAAAAACAGTGTTCACTTAATACTTTTGATTTTTTTTTCAATTTAGATGTGCAGTGAGTAACATTCAGTGATTTTTTGTGTTACAAGTATCTAATTTATTGCTGGGAAGATATTTTCTTTTGCTGAGCATTTTTGCTTGTGCTGAACTGTATTAATTTGTGCTTATTCATTTCATTTTGTGTGAAAACAATTTTTCTTTTGTTGAAACAATTATTTTTTCGCTTAATAAATAAAATTGTGCCGATTATCATTATTTTTTGTGCTTGAAGAATTATTTCTTTTGCTGAAATCATCTTTTCTTTTGGTCTTATAAATGACAGCCCATCTAAAAAGAATTATTGCTAAACAATCAGACAAAAATGTATGTGCAACTGTCCTATGAATTATGCTTCTTAGTCTCAAGGCACAATCCGTAAAATTCTTGAAGTGTTGCGAGAAACTCTGCTCTGAACTTCCTGTGACACAAACAATAGACATAAAACTTGACAGCACTATAGGAGTACCACAGCACACGGCTGGCATCACAAAACACACAGAACTGTCCGTTCTGAATTGGGTCATCCATGTCTGCATGTTCCTTCAATACTAAACACGCTGTGACAGGTATGCTCAACAGGACAAAACAAACACTCACTGCAATCAAGGTGACAGTCAGTGAAGACACTTTCTGTTGTATGGAATCCTCGATGGTTTGCTGTGCAGAGTATTTATTTGTTCTGTCAGAACCGACCAACGTCCAGAACAGAACTCCTTTGCTGACAGCCAGTAACATGGCAGGAAGCAAGCGAGCCTGAAATTCACGAATCCATTTCAAGGGAATCACTGGTCCAAACATCTCGCACTTGTTTTCTTCGATACGATAATTTTCAACGACGTGACAGTTGATCTTAGTGAGAGTGACGATCACTATAACAGCAGCAGTTCTTGATTTCCTCTGAGTCCACACGGCACTGACACGAAATGGCCACACCACAGAAGCAGCTCTGAGCATGGAGAGTGACACCAGCATCCATGATGACAGAGCTGACATTGTTTGAACTACAAGCATGGCAAGCCTACACTGCCAAGAGCTGCCATCTCGTAACTCCTGAACATCTAAATCTCTGTGGAGTAAGCGTCCAAAGGGACCTAGTATCAACACCAACTGATCCGACACAGCCAGAACCTTGAAGAAAACACTGTTCGTGGATGATGGAAGACGAATCAGAATTAAAGTTAACATAAAGTTTCCACCAAATCCTAAGCCAACTATAATACGATGACCAATATCCTCGATTAGATAAGACACGTGTATGTAAGGTCGGTTCAGGTCGTGCCAACTACGCGTGTTGTCTTTGGCATGACCTGAGCTCTCTGTTGCACTTGTCCCTTCAGAAAACTGGACAGTGAAGGAAGCTGGATTGGTCATGGTAAAGTGTCTGCTGTGGTGATTTCACTCAGGAGATTGACTGTAAATTATAGGCTAAAGGGCCAGCTACACTGCGTACGATTTGACCCCAATACGAAATGATTGTGACCATGTTTGTGAATCATGATTCACGTGAAATACTTCCGTCTAAAAATAACTCCACTGTTTTCGTTCACAATATTCATGCAGACCGCAGTGCACGAATCAAATAAAATGTCTGATTCAACGATAAGATATTTTATCAGATTCGTGTACGGGAGATTACACATATAGTGAACATAACTAGCAGGATTTCATCAGACTGATATCTAGACAGTAGAATGTCACGTCAATCATGCCTCACACATGTCGAAATCGGATCGTAGTAAATCGAATCGTATGCAGTGTAGCAGGCCATTAACAGTCCACTCACTAACAATTGAAGGCAGAACTGCAGACCTGTGTTATGCTAATAAAACGGTCAGCACTGTGAACCTAGTTGCATTAGTCCAGCACAGAATGTACTCTCTGAGTAGATCAGCTCAAATGCAGTGCCTATGTATGTTTTTATTTCCTTAAGGCATCGACTCACACATACGATTTCAGTCGCATGACTATCCAACAGTGACAACACCTGTAAGGCATGATCCTGGTGAAATACCACTGTGTAAATGATTCTGTTGAAGTCCTACTATTTTCATTACACTACATTCATGTAGGCTCCAATACACAAATCTTTATGAGCTTAGTTTAAGTTTAAATATGGTGATCTTTTACCTAAGAATGGAACCAAAAACATGTCAGCTTAATTTTACTTACCATTGAATATGTGAAAACGAATGTAATCCCCATCGTGGCCAGCTTCTTATTCCTTGTTCTGGTTGGCTCAGTCACTTAGATGGTTGTTGGCATTTGTGGATACAGAGTCACAATCAGAGAATAGCTGGGATGTTATGCAGAAAATTGTATTCTCTTGCTTTTTACTTTTGCTGTCTATTTTAATGTCAATGTGTTCTCCCCACCTGTAAAAAGCAATATGCCCAATAACAGTACTAAAGCGTCTACATTAGATTACTATAATAATCAAGCATTTTTACAATAATTTACTCATGAAGTCAGGTGACATTAAAAATAACCCTGGTCCAACCGATTATGGTGAGCTCTGTCCCATGCATGTAAATGTTCATAGCTTGAAAAACAAAATAAAATGTATTGATTTAATTGAAGCAGAATCTCATCAGTTTGCTATCAGATCTATCTCCGAAAGTTGGCTAAGTTCCACAGATGCTAATACCTCTCTACGTATAACAAAACGTTCTCCCTCCAATTGGTTTAGATAGAGATGACGACCCCCATGATGGCATAGCATTATAAGATAAAGACACACTATGTTGTAACCACGCACTGACTAACATGTTGACGGTCTGGAAGCAGTGTAGGCTGAAACAAAGATAAACCCAGAAAGTCTTCTTGTTGTGTCTTTTTATCAACCACCTAGCGCAACTGTCAACTATTGTATTATAGTAAACGAAAGCATCCATAAAGGTGACATAACTATATGACTGAAGTTTTGATATTAGGAGATTTCAACACTGATTTTCTCTCTAACCCAACTAAAAATCTAATACACATAATAAATAATCATCACGTTAAACAAGTAATAAGCACTCCCACAAGAATCACTCTTACCTCTAGAACATGCCTTGATCTAATCATTACACAAAACCTTGACATTAAATTCATTCATGAACCTAAACAGTGATCACAATGTATTGCGTTAAACTAGTAACAAGTAAGAACCATAATAATCTATAATAAATTAGATGATTATTTACCAGAAACGAAGATTAATAGCATCATTAAACTAAAGCTTAGACTAAGATATTTAATCAAAGCAAAACAGCGCATGATTTTAAACAAAACTTCCAAAAGATGCTTCTTTAAACAATGAACTAAAGAGACTAATAAAACAAAACAAGCTTCAGAAAACAAGAGAACAAATCTTTGGGGGAAAGTTTCCATGACATGAGAAACGAAGTAACTGATAACATGTGAAAAAAGGGAATGCAAATGCTACAACGAGTTACATTACAGGGTACTTGATCCTGTTAAGTTTGGTCACAAGGACTGGTGGAAAATTGCGACAATTTATGAATGAAAAGGGCATTGGTGCAGAATCTGATAACATACCACCACTTCATGCAAATGGTAAAACATATTACCCCTTTAAATCAAACATACTTAATACGATTTTCATTGACGTATGCAAAAACAGAACATGACAATTGGCCTTTACCCCTCATCAATAGCAATGAGCATGCAAAATTAAACGAAATCACACTTACTTTCTGAAGTTAACAAGATCCTATAAGACATTTACACTCCAATAAAGCATCTGGTTCTGACTTAATTCATAAGAAGCTCCTTAAGGTTTCAATCGAAGTAATTTCTGATCCACTAACTAGATTCTTTAACCGCTGTCTATCAGAAGGAAAATTCCCACAACTTTGGAAAATAGCAAATGTAACACCAGTGCACAAGAAGGGTGGCAGCGATGAATGCACAAACTACCGACCAATATCTCTTTTGAGCTGTGTAGGGAAACTGTTTGAAAGATGTGTACATAGACATGTTTTATATCAATTGTTTTAAAAATATAGGTCAATCAGTCTATCATTCATCCAAGGTGATTCAACTATCTATCAGTTACTAATCATTCATGACAACCTAGTCAAAAACTATGATAAGTCTGTTCCTGATGAATCTCTCTACTGACCTCTATCTCTTTGAGCTGTGTAGGGAAACTCTTTCTCTCTCTGTGTACATAGACATGTTTTATATCTAATCACTTTATATATAGGTCACAGTCATGATTCATTAAGGTGATTCAACTATCTAATGAGTTATTACTCATTCATGACAACCTAGTCAAAAACTATGATAAGTCTGTTCCTGTCCACACCATTTGCTTTGATATTTCAAAAGCACACAGTGTATGACACAGAGGCACTCATTCACAGCTAAGAGCCATTGGTACAAAGGAGTTCACTTTTACAATGGTTCACTGGTTATTTATCAGATACATACACACTGTTGTCATTAGAGGTGAACACCATCTGATTTGCTTAAAGTTGACACAAGGTGTACCACACAGGCACACACTGTTCTATGGCCTCTTTTGATTTTCAATATACATCAGTGACATTGTCTGTAACCTTTATTCTGTAATTAAAATGTTTGCAGACAATACAACTGTGTCCCTTGCATTTGAAATTCCGATCACAAGATATAAAACATTAGTCTTATTTAAATAAATTAGACCTAAGGGGCAAAACTAGAGGTCTATTGAAGTAAATAAGAATAAAAATAAATCTATGCCATCACACGTTGTCTGTTTGTTTGATTGATTTTCTTGGCACACACACACTTTCTTTCTTTCATTTTCTCCTCAATATTGGTTGTTATTTTTATTTGTATATATAGATCCGCAAATACGTGATACCAACACTCAGAAACAGAGCAGGGAAGAAGAAAAGAAAAAGAAAAACAACAACAACTCAACAACAAAGCAATCACATGCTCAATTTATTGCAGCTGAGCGCACTGCATGCCTGTGTGATGTATGTATACCGCTCAGAAAACAGTAGGGGGTATTGACTTTGCACTATCGCCATGGGTTCAATTAAACCAGTCCATATTAAGTTCTTTTTCGTGTGACCATGATATAGTTCAGCTTTTCTTGGTGGCTGAAAAATCGAAGACAAAAAAAAAAAAATCAATTTTAAATTGTCACGTGACTCCCAGATGCACACACACAAATTGGTGTCAGTTAAAATACTCACAAATCAGGAGAGAGAGAGAGAGAGAGAGAGAGAGACAGAGAGAGAGGAAGAGTTGGGCCACTGTTTGCTACCAGCCATTGTGTGTGTGTGTGTTGTGCAATGACATGCTCTGGAA
>JAGGCT020000340.1:0-7500 GCA_017654935.2 Phymorhynchus buccinoides | reverse complement strand
ATTACTGTTGCAGGTGACAACATGCACGCACGCACACGCACACACACACACACACACACACACACACACACCACACACACACACACACACACACACACACACACACACACACACACATACAGGTACATGGGTACATCAATATATAATGTTCTGAAAAGGGTGCCATACGCTTGTTTTTGTCCATACATGAATAAAAGTTATATCACAATAAAATTCAACCTTTGTGCTTTTAACATGCACAGTTTGAAAATTACGTCATCAGTCACGTCATTATCTGAACGTCATCAATAAAACCATGTTTGCAGCTGAGCCTGTTTAAAATGGATCTGACAAAATAGCGAATTTATTTCTACACCTTTACAAGTCTGAAACTTAAAAACGAGTTGGATAAAATTTATGTGCATTTGGATTCTGTTTATGGGTGACCCCCTGTGTCCTGTTGCATAGTTTTTTGTGTGCGTATAAAGCTTTCTGAAACTGGGAAAACCTGACTTTGAAGACACTAGCTAGATAACGTGATTATTCAGTCATAAAAGAACAAACTTTTCTTTTAGATGGAATCAGAAATTCCATTCATTTATGTACCCTCTATTTGGTAAATCGCCAGAATTATGCGACAAATCTTTGCCCTGAAAAGTGATCCAGAAGATACACTACTTATGAAAAATGTTAACTAAATTTTCTCTCAATTAGTGCGTTATACAACCCCAAATTATTTTGCGATGTGATCACAAAAGACGAAACTTAGGTGTATTGTTATGGCATCGCCATCAAGCCGTAATATCAGAGCAGGTGTCTGCTGATCCAGTTTAACAATTTGTTCCACTGCAGGATTTATAGAAACAGAAGTGATTTTGATCTGTTGTTTGTACAATACTACTGGCCCTGTCATTGTTGACGTTATGCATGAGAAGTAGGCAATCGCTGCTCATTAATAGGTAGAAACCATTTTTCACAAACTGATGAACCACGTACATGAGCAGCGCTCAGCCATTGGCATTAGTAGAATCAGGCTACTTCATGAAGACGCTAGTCCTCTCAAGGTCAAGGTCACTATGACCTACCCTGATAAGTAAGATGTCCAAGTTCTTCCCCACTCACTACCCGGACCCAATTTGATCCATGTTTTGGGTTATTCTTGTTTTTAAAGGATAAGTTAAAAAACGAGAACATTCTCCTGTCCAAGTCCTACAAAAAGCATTGATTTCACAGATCAACGCATTCTTTCTGTCAAAGTACCAGCAATAATTTAATCACAGCCAAAACGCTTGCAAATGTGTGTGGTTATCACAGAAGGGTGGTTTACAGTCACGTAAATGTCTCATGTAAACCGACCACTCAATTGCTGTTTTGCAAAAGTAAGGACTTTATATATTGATAATTAAGATCCATATAATAGCACTTAGATCCATATAATAGCACTGTGGTCTGTCTCAACGAAAAAAGGTTTTTTTTTCTCTCTCTCTCCCTGTTGCAGGTAACACACACACACACACACACACACACACACACACCACACACACACACACACACACACACACACACACACAGTCTATACCCATAATATAATAGTTCTATATATAAGAGTTCTTTTTTCCAGATTGGTCTTTTCTGACTGCATCTAAATATTGTTATGTAGACCTACTTGTTTAAACCTTACAACAGATGATTTATGCTACTCACAAAACATTACAGTCTAGACTAGATCTACTTGCAGTAAACACGTGGTGCAACTGGCAGGCAAAAACGTAAGCCCACCAACCTGACAATAATATTTTGGTGTCAGATGATGCACTACTCTCAAAATCCTGGTTGGCACTTAAGTCGAAATGACATTTTTTATGTGGTGTTTGCGCCACCCAATCCAGTATTCGTCAGTTAAGTCCATGCATGTGTGCCGTCAACCACAAGATAATTGTACATTTTAACTATTGATTTGGTGACAGGAAATGTTAATTACGAATCAAATTAGATGGTGGTGACGATTGCCTTCAGTCAAGTGCGTTAATGAAACTGTTAATAACAAGGCTGACCTTATGGCCACGACAGTTGTGGGGATAATGAAAACGGGTGAAAAACCTTATGACCACGACAGTTGTGGGGATAATGAAAACGGGTGAAAAACCTTATGGCCATGACAGTCGTGGGGATAATGAAAACCTTATGGCCACGACAGTCGTGGGGATAATGAAAACGGGTGAAAAACCTTATGGCCACGACAGTCGTGGGGATAATGAAAACCTTATGGCCACGACAGTCGTGGGGATAATGAAAACGGGTGAAAAACCTTATCGCCACGACAGTCGTGGGGATAATAAAACGGGTGAAAAACCTTATCGCCACGAAAGACGTTTAATACCTGCACGCCATTTTTTTTTTTTGGGGGGGGGCTTCCGTTATTATTTCATTTCCGGTAGGCCTATTTTCTTGCCGTTTTTGTCCTTTGCCCAGGTTTTCAAAGGCCGTGGCTAAATAGCCGCCAGTGGCTCTATAGAATGCAGGCTACAGAGCCGCTACTTTCCATTTCCGGTGAAAAACGAAGCTAAAAATAGAAAGAAGTCTTTTGCCCATGCATTATGGTCGTGCCCATAATGTCCACAGCCCCTTTCCATTATCGGCACGACAGGCGTGGGAATAAGGAAAACGGAAGGAAAAGCTTATGGGCACGACTGTCGTGGGGATAAGCACTTCCTAATAACAATGACTGAAAAACAACGGCCCTCTTCACGCAGGCAGATTCACAGCGTCATCACCCCATCTTGAATGAACCAACACGTGGGTTATGGCGGTGAATTGTGACGCTCTGACACGTGGTTAGGACTATCTCTAGCTGCATTAACGGGACTTGGCGCACAGACACGACAAGCGCATAGACCCTCCAGTACTCTATTCCATTTTTCAAAGAAACGCAAGGACCTATCACCAGTGCCACACCCATCCCGGTAATAATTGTAACGGCTGCTCCTGCTACCGCCGTCACTTCCGCTACCCCGGCCGCCACGTCCGGGCCGGAAACAACCGGCCCACGCACTTCCGCTGTGACGTCACCAGTGGCTCGCTCTAGCGGCGGCGAGGGCGCGGCAAGGCAATAGGAATTGTTCGGTAATAATGAATGAGAGTAATTTTATGGTGTTTGGGAGTAATGTTGCCTAATTCAATCGGTCAAGCAGGGGAAGTTACTCTACCATCAGGTAGATCCCCGGCTCTCGCCTCGTGTGTTTGAGTAGATATACAGCATATAGAACACCGTGCATCATTCTAAAATTGTCCCTTCTTCAGTAGATCCGTCAATGATGGCCACAAAGCTCGGGATGCACTCATGGTAGTAGTTGGCAAGTCCCATGAATGAACGGACTTGATTCTTGGTAGTCGGACGTTCAGCTTCTTTGATTTTTCGTACATTCTCTTCATGAAGGCCTTTCTTCCCCTCACTTCACTTAGGTTGTAGCCGATGAAATCAACATTGTCCGTACCCAAGAGACACTTTCTTGGACAGATGGTCAGGTTGGTACTTGCCAGCTTCTGAAGGAACTCTCGCAGGATTTTGATGTGCTCGTCCCATGTCTTGGTGTGAACAAGTATATAATCTCAGTAAAAGACAACGTTCTCCATGCCACCCACAATCTTCTTCAGTCCTCTCTTCAGCGTGGCTCCACTGTTCACCATTCCAGTGTATGCAAACAAATCGCCTTTTAAATCAAGAATATAATATGCTGGCTAAATTTGCAGGTTTATAGTCCTGAATTACACGTGCATTTAATACATAATCCCAATTTTAATCCGTTAAGTCAACTGCCTGGATCACTGGAAGGTCTACAAGGTAGCGGCACTCACGTTTAGTTCTGAAAAATGTAGTTTTAGTCTTGTGGAAAATAGCATAAAATTCCAACATCATGTTCTGAAACTCTGCTGTGAACTTAGTCCCAGTCAGACAGTACAGGTAGAAGTTTATTGAACTGTTGGTCTGCCACATGGCTTTTGCCACTGCATCAAACACCCAGAACTGTCCACTAACTACTGGGTCACTACTATCAGTATACGGTGTTACTAACATTGCAATATTTATGGGCGCCGTCAGAAGGAGATAGCAAATACCTGCAGCAATCACGGTGACAGTCAGTGAAGACACATTCTGTTGTCTGGACTCCTGAGTTGTTTCTTGTGCAGAAAGACGCTGGCTTGCTCTGACAGATCTGCCCAGTGTCCACACAAGAATATTGTTACTTACAAACAGTAACATGGAAGGTAAAAGGCATGATTGAAACAAGTCTATCCACGGCCAAATGAATTCATCAAGCCATTGGTACATGCTTGATCCAGATATTTCGCAACTCCCTCCTTGATGGTCAAACCCATACAACCAATGGGCATTAATCACACCAAAGATGACGATGATTATAACAGCTGTAGCTCGTGACTTTCCCGTCGTCCACACAACACTGGTACGAAGTGGCCACAGCACAGAGGCAGCTCTGAGCAAGGTGAGTGATACAAGCATCCAAGCTGACACGGCTGAAGTCTGGTATATCAAATATGTTCGGATTTTGCAATGCCAGGAACTGATATCTTCCATGTATATGCCCCCTAAATAATGAGATCTGAGTGCATCAAACGGGTCTATAAACAGAAGTATCTGATCTGAGAATGCCAGAGTCATGAAGAAGACGCTTGATGTGGATGAATGAAGACGACTCATGATCAGAATTGTCATCACATTTCCAAAAAACCCAAAGACAACCACAACTGGCAAGCAGATCTCACAGATCAGATACCGTATGTCCATATAAGGTTCAAATAATGCATCCCATGTATCCCGTTTGAGATCACCTGAGTGCTCCATTCTACTAGTAACAGCAACAAATGGAATGCAGTGGTAGTTTGTCTCTGATGAGTAATTAAAGTGTTCGATTTCAGTCAGTATATTAAAAATGCCTGTTTTCCCTGAATCTATATTCCGTTAGTTTTTATATACAATGCCGTCGAAAATGGCTGGTGACAATGTACTGGCTTGATCAAATTTGGAAAAATATGTTCAAGTGTGTAATAGAAAATGTAACGATAGAAAATATATTGTTTTTATGAATAGCGAAAATACACGAGAATCAAGGCAAGGTATGCAAAAGTCGCTTTTGAGTTTCAAATTCAAGTAAAACATTTGGTTCGAAATCTCTTCCATAACATTTTTGTTGTTATTTTCAGTCTTATTATATTTTTTCATTACTTCATTTTATTACACATTTGCTGTTTTTCGTCATTGTGATTGTTTGGTTTTAAGATATTTACCGCACAGATTTACATACACTTTGTAAACAAATATGTAGAAATGTATGTCTTAACATATTCATCACACAGATTTACATACACTTTGCTATCAAATATACAGAAAAATCAAGACTTTGAATACAGTTTTTACATCATTTGTTTCTGGTTGATACATCTAAAAAGAATTATTGCTAAACAATGAGACAAAAATGTATGTGCAACTGTGCTATGAATTATGCTTCTTAGTCTCAAGGCACAATCCGTAAAATTCTTGAAGTGTTGCGACAAACTCAGCTCTGAACTTCCTGTGACACAAACAATAGACATAAAACTTGACAGCGCTATATGAGTACCACAGCACATGGCTGGCATCACAAAACACACGGAACTGCCCGTTTTGAATTGGGTCATCCATGTCTGCATGTTCCTTCAATACTAAACACGCCGTGACAGGTGTGCTCAACAGCACAAAACAAACACTCACTGCAATCAAGGTGACAGTCAGTGAAGACACTTTCTGTTGTATGGAATCCTCGACGGTTTGCTGTGCAGGGTATTTTTTTGTTCTGTCAGAACCGATCAGTGTCCAGAACAGAACTCCGTTGCTGACAGCCAGTAACATAGCAGGAAGCAAACGAGTCTGAAATTCACGAATCCATTTCAAGGGAATCGCTGGTCCAAACATCTCGCACTTGTTTTCTACAGTGTGATAATTTTCAACGACGTGACAGTTGATCGCAGTGAGAGTGACGATCATTATAACAGCAGCAGTTCTTGATTTTCTCTTGGTCCACATAGCACCGACACGAAGCGGCCACAGCACAGAAGCAGCTCTGAGCATGGTGAGTGACACCAGCATCCACGACGACAGAGCTGACACTGTTTGAACTACAAGCATGGTAAGCCTACACTGCCAGGAGCTGCCATCCCTTAACTCCTTAACATCTAAATCCCTGTGGAGTAAGCGTCCAAAGGGACCTAGTACCAACACCAACTGATCTGACACAGCCAGAACCTTGAAGAAAACACTGTACGTGGATGATGGAAGACGAACCAGGATTAAAGTTAACATAAAATTTCCACCACATCCTAAGCCAACTATAATACGATGACCAACATCCTCGATTAGATAAGACACGTGTATGTAAGGTCGGTTCAGGTCGTGCCAACTAGGCGTATTGTCTTTGGCATGGCCTGAGCTCTCTGTTGCACTTGTGGCTTCAGAAAACTGGGCAGTGAAGGAAGCTGGATTGGTCATGGTGGAGTTTCTGCTGTGGTGATTTCATTCAGGAGATTGACTGTAAATTATAGGCTAAAGGGCCTGCTACACTGCATACGATTTGACCCCAATACGAAACGATTGTGACCATGTTTGTGAATCATGATTCACGTGAAATACTTCCGTCTATAATTAACTCTACTATTTTCGTTCACAATATTCATGCAGACCGCAATACACGAATCAAATAAAATGTCTGATTCAACGATAAGATATTTTATCAGATTCGTGTACGGGAGATTACAAATATAGTGAACATAACTAGTATGACTTCATCAGACATTATATTAGACAGTAGAATTTCACGTCAATCATGCCTCACACATGTCAAAATCGGATCGTAGTAAATCGAATCGTATGCAGTGTAGCAGGCCATTAACAGTCCACTCACTAACAACTGAAGGCAGAACTGCAGACCTGTGTTCTGACAATAAAATGGTCAGCACTGTGAACCTAGTTAATGCCTGTTTTCCCCTGATCCAATAGTCCGTTAGATTTTATATTCATATGACGTTGACAAATGACTGGTGACAATGTACTGGCTTGGTAAAATTTGGAAAAAATATGTTCAAGTGTGTAATTAAAAATGCAAGGATAGAAAATATATTGTTTTTATGAATATCAAAAAAACAAGAGAATCGAGGCAAGGTATACATACATCGCTGTGTGAAATCTCTTCCATAAAATGTTTTTCTTGTTACTTTCAGAATTGCCATATTTTTCATAATTCATTTTAATACATGTGTACTGTTTTTCGTCATTGAGATTGTTTGGTTAATTATATTTACTTCACAGATTTACATACACTTTGTAAACAAATATGTAGAAATGTATGTCTTAAGATATTCATCACACAGATTTAGATACACTTTGCTATAATATATAGGAAAATCAAGTTTTTTAATACAGTTTTCACATCACAATAGACATAAAACTTGACAGCACTATAGGAGTACCAC
>JAGGCT020003408.1:0-14004 GCA_017654935.2 Phymorhynchus buccinoides | reverse complement strand
AATTTTTTTGGCTCACATCGTTTTTTTTAAAACAAAGTGAGTCTATAGTATCGTACATGTTCGGTTGTGTGTCTGTGTGTGTGTGTGTGTGTGTGTGTGTTGCGTCCGTGGCCCCGACCTTTAACCTTAACTCAAACCTTAACGTTGTCATTTTCTCTAAACATATAAAGCGTTAGAGGGTTAAAGTGCACAACAGTAAGGTCTGCACAACAGTAATCTCTGCAACAAATGATTTATCTTTATTTTGTTCTTTATCAATGTATCTGACTGCTTTGATCGTCGTGACTTGAAGGCTCACGTCAAAAATCAAGTATCCTGCTAACTTTAACCCTCTAATGCCTTATATGTTTAGAGAGAAAATTGTCATTGTCACGCGAATGGCGTCACTTTCCATATATTTGGAGATGACCAAGTGCAGCATTGAAGGTCTTGTCTTTGAAACAACAGGCCAATAAGGAAAACATGAGAACATGGTGCATAAACTCGCGTTGTTAAAAACACACACACACATCGATGACATAGTGCAGACCTGTTGAGTCTGACACCTAGTTTAATCTATACATTTATTCCTGCCCCCCTCAGTGGCTTCCACTGGTGTTAAATAATGCAACAGCAGGTTTACCTAAGAGTAACAGTAACACTCACATCTATAATCTCAGGATCTTTATAATTTCAAATACCCCAAATGGTCTTTTGACCCAGAAGGCGTAAAAACTCTATTTTTCTCTCTATAATCAACTCTCTATGAAATACCCTCCCACAACTCAAACTACTACAAGACTTAAAGGGGGAAACCTGGGAAAAGTGAAAAGCAGGAATACCGAGGTTCCAGTGGCCGCCTTGGCGGGATCAAGCCCCTTGTGGAGGCTAAGGGTAAAGCCCCATGAAACTGATTTTTTTTTTACACTTTCATAAATATATAACATCAGAGCATTTGGATCAGCTTTTTAAAAAACAACAGTAAAACAACTTTTTTTTTACAAATTCCAGTGGAATTGCTCATCATCAAATTGCTAATCATTCTCAACCACGCGATTTCAAGATTTCCTGAAAAATAACACAAACAAAATCCTGCTTTTCCAGGGCTCCCCATTTTGCTTGACCATAGAGGGTATTTTCACCCCCAGGAAGCAGCTATAGAGGGTCTCTTCACCCCCAGGGTGAACTTATAGAGGGTGAAAAATCAACCAGTCTAGAATGATCAAGTACTATCATGACCTGACCTTCACCTTTGTGAGCTGATGAAAGTGGCAAGTTGGACCGCGCTATCAGCATGCACATCATGGCTTCGGCCCTGGTGACGTCATTTTGCAGACCTTGCTTCGACTCTTCTTTCTTCTTCTCAATGAAGTTCTGAAGGAAGTTACTGCTTCCTTTCAAAACGCTCACCAGATCTTTGTGCGCCCCTTACAGTGTTTAGCGCAGTCAGCCAAACCAGCGTCACTGACAGTAAAATTTTTGCAAAAAGCGTGATGCTCCCCCCCCTCTTCAATGCTATGATGCATAGAAACTCCCGATGGTAGCTCGACAGATATTTCTGGTTCACAGTCCTCGGAGTTGCTGTTCTATTTGGCTTGGTCTTTTTAGCTTCATTTTCCGATTCTACTTCTTCCACCTCTGATTCGTCGTCCGTTTCGTGTCTTTTTTGCTTTTGCTGTGCACCGCAATCCATTTTTTTCCTCACAAGAACTGAAGCAAACTTTCAACTTGTGCGTGCCAACTGCAAAGCAGTTTCGAAGCTGACTCGAAGGAACACATCGGGTGATTTTGCGAATTTGGCCGCCAGCGCAAACTGAAGGGACGTTATAAAGCAGTACAGCTTGCGTGCAGCAATGTCAAAGGAAACGCGCCCCAGCTATGTCGGCTTACAACGGATCGCTTTACACGGCCTGCGCATGCTGGAGTCTTGAAGTAGGTCGCCTAGTACACTTGCACTGAGACTTGGAAAACACGGCGGCCTCACTTTGCCTCAAACTGAACGGATATGTGTCCTTGGCAACGCTCACTCGAAATTCAAAGCTGCCGGTAATGAAAATGCGGAGTTTGCTATTTCGAGTCATAGCTGCGTAGCAGACACCCTAATTTCGTAGCATGCTACGCCCAAATCGTAGAGTAACCAGGTCTGTCACGCACTCGGCAGATTTACAGTGCGTCTCATAACCCTTGAGTAGTAATTATAGTGCGTCGTTTCACCCCCAGTACGAAGTTTTAATGCGTCTGTCACGCACATTTGACGCACAGAATGGGGAGCCCTGTTTTCCTGATGGGTGGTTTCATCCACGAGACTACTACACCCATGCACATATTCCTGCCCCCCCCCCCCCCCTCAGTGGCCTCTACTGCAGTGAACTGGGCCAATAGCAGAGTAACCTAACATATATCTTAAATGATATACTCCAACTCACTGTGAGTATATTTATATGGCTTGCCATTTGGGTGTTCATCAAAGTGAAATAACGGGCATCATTGTTGGGACAACGTGAAACATTTTCCCGAATTTCATTATATCAGTTTTATAGTTTAGGCTGTGGCGACTGAACACATTTATAGTTTTTCACACACTCTTCAGACAGACATACTACTAGACACCAAGACAGACACAGACCTGTTTTCCCTACGGATTTGCCAGTAATTATTACGTTTTGAGACCTCCGATTACGCTATTACGGTCAGCAACAAAAAATTCTGCATTTCCACCGAACGAGTGCAGGAAAAAAAGAAGAAATCGATAGAAGGCATAGCGTTTGTCGGCACTGGCCACTGTCATCAGGTATGAAAGCTAGCGATTTCCCTTGAATCTTTGTTACTTCCGGTGGTTTCGCTTCCGGGAGTAAAAATTGAGTGTTTGGAGGCAAGGCAGGACGTGAAATGAGTATCTGCTCCCTTCCTCCCCCACCCCCCGCTCCTGCCCCATAAAGATTTGGACAGATGTTGAAGTTGTGTTTGGACGGATGAAAGCTAGTGATTTCCCTTGAATCTTTGTTACTTCCTGTGGCTTCGCTTCTGGGAGTAAAAATTGAGTATTTGAAGGCAAGGCAGGATGTGAAATGATCGAATATCTGCCTCCCCCCCCCTCCTCCCAAAATTTTTGGACAGATGTTGAACTTGTGTTTGGACGGAAAGTTGCAGTATGTGTGTACACCCCCCCCCCCCCCCCCCCCCCCCCCCCTTGTCAAATTTTCAGATGGCAGCGGAAAATCTGGGGTGGAAGGAATTACTGACAAGATGCCTAAAATTACGGATTTGAGAACTTGGGATTACTGACAGTGAAAATTCAGGGGTAAAAAGGTCTGCAGACACACAAACATACACACACACACGTGACATACACAACATACCCGAGCTCTACAGGAAGGACACGGAATAGCACCAAACCAGTTCCGATGTTGCCAGTACGCCAGGAGACACTGACCTTTAGAAAAAAAATTATCCCTTTCATCATCATCATCATAATCATCATGTTTTCGTAAAAATGGTATGAATTATAATACTTTTATAAATATTTTACTGTATGCCAGTCCGTCATTTCCGACCATGACCGCCAGATAGAAGAGGAGACAGCTGCTATTCCGGCAGGCTGGGGGCTCCCAATCGTCCTGCAAAAAAACAAGGGGGTCCCAGGGACTCCTTCACTTACATTATAGAGGGTCCTAGAGGCAGGATAGAGGGTCCCAGTGGCATAGCGAATGCTAAAAAGAATTGTTCTAGTGCATCCCTGGGCCCCTGCACATTCTTTTAGAGGGTCCTGTAGAATTGTAGTGCTTCATAGACCCCCAAATCTCCTGGGAACCCTGTTGGGCTAGAATTTATTCATAGTGGACTTGCCCAGGGTACATCCCCACTCTTGGCCAAAGGGATTTGAGTACAGCTGGTGCTGAAGAAGGTCCCCAAAGGCCAACCCATCCCTTTGGCTAAATAAAATGTGTTACTAAATGAAGTGAATCTAATGTAATTGTAAGTAAAACGATAACATTCAAAAAAGAAGAAACACAACAAATGGGAATAACTCAACAGGCAATTATTATTGATTTAGCAAATATTTCGAGCGACACTTGCTCTTTGTCAATGCCTGTCAAATCTGATGCCAACAAAGTCACATCTGTTAAAACATACAACATTGATTAAAATTCAGAAAGGGATTGAAAAAAGTTTTAAAAAAAATAAGTTATAGACAAAATAGAGTTCATGCTCTAAGTTTTACAAAACACTTTGTGATTCAATCAGCTGCTGCTGATTGTAAAAAGATATAGATCACAAATATTCCTTTCAAATTCAACCAGAAACCATTATTGTTTTCCCTGTGTCATGATAAACGAAGATTTCACGGTGTTTTTTAATTTATTTTTAATACAGTTTATTAATATTCTATACATGCACTGGGAAAATCGACGCAGATCATATTTCTTTGCATCACTGACCCACTGTATCGACCACAAGCAAGATCCAGACCTCCCTCAACAACTGTCTGAGGAAAATCCTTTAAGTGCGCTGGCCTGACACCATCAGCAACGAGGATCTATGGCAGCGAACAAGACAGCAGCCTGCAGGGGTGGAGATCCAACAGCGCCCCTGGAGATGGATTGGCCACACTCTCCGCAAGCCAGCCACCAACACAAGGCAAGCCCTCAGGAGAGAAAAAAACGGAGAGGTCAGCCGAGGAACACTTGGCGATGCGACCTAGAGGCTGACGCCAAGAAGATGGGGACTCACCTGGGGATAGCTGGAGAGACTTGCTCAGGGCAGAAACAGATGGAGGGACCTTTTTAAACCCTTTCAACCGCCAAAGTCGCATTTTAGCACCACAGTGATTTAACACCTATGTCACTAAAAGGCATCAAATGGGAGTCCTATTATCCAAAGACTCTATTGTCTTAGTTTTGGGAAGTAAGGATAGACCTTATTTTATTATGTCACAGAAGAATCCCCAAATACTGCAGATGTATTTTGTTCTCTACCCAGGTAAATTTAATGGACATTTTTGGCTGAAATATGGCTGGCGGTGAAAGGGTTTTTTGTCTTACGGCCTTTGCCCTGGGAGGGGGTGATAGGCGTAATCGAATCGACGGATCCTCCCCTATGGGGATACCGGGGGGAGGGGTCTTTCGTAAAAATAGTTCCCCCACTTTCTGGAAGCTCTGTGCTTGTAACTTCCTCTCATCTGCCACACTCTTTGACTCCACCTTTTCCCTTTGCTTTCTTATAATCTAACATCTTTCTGACTTATTGGCCCATTCTCCTGCCTTTAAAAAAAAAAAATTCTTCCAACTAATTTGTTTTCTCCGAACCCCTCCGAAATCGGAATGTGTCGGCTGTACGCAGCGGGGAGACCAGTGAAAACTGAAAAAACCGGACACATACGTACCTTACCCATTATGGCCATTTGGCGCAAGGAAACGCAGAAGAAGAAGAATTGACTGATCACAGCATGTTTGTCACAGTTTGATTGACATTTTTTATCCTATCTTGTGCTAAAATAGATACTCACCACAATAAAAGTGGCCACAGTTGGTCTCCACAGCATACGCAGCAGCTTCATTCAGACAAATGGGGCACAGAGGCTGGCCATTGTTGCGATGCCGGGGTGGTGGTGGAGGCTGTGGCTGGTTCTGTGTGCCATTGCCGCCGGTCTGAGGATTCAGCTGCTCTCGAGTCGTGTGCACAGTGGCCGCAAAGTCTGGATGAATTCCAGGCTGATCTCTGTGCCTAGTAAAAAATTAAAATGTATATAGTTCAACTTTATCTGCCTATTTACGAGTTAACTGGTTACACAAACCCATAACCCAAGCTAGACGTTTCTTATAACTGACACATCTAGCTTGGTTCTCATTCTCAAATTGTTCACTTTGGTAGCTTTAGCCTGTTTACCAGAGCTGCTTTTCTGGTCCAGCATAGATTGTATCGATTTTGGAGCAAATTTCACTTTTTTTCCGATTTGTTTTTCGATGATAGATTGATGTGTTGCTGTGTGCTGTGTGGGTGAGGGTCATATAGGCAAACTCTCTATGGTTAGTTTAACGTCTAATTAGGCGTAGCCTCTTATAGACAGATGCAAACCTGGTTCATCCCTTTTTGAGGACAAAGTTTAGGTTTGCTTCCCTTTGACTCTTTATTCATACAGTGCTAGGTGATGGGTATCGTAAGCAATCTTCAAGTCAAGTCAAAATGATCTTTATTGACGATAAAAGAGTAAGCTTGATAAAGCTTTTTTACATCCTGTCGTCATAAATAAATAAGAAAAATAATTAATGCAAATAAATACAGCATATACCAAAATCTTGGTGGAGGGAGCTAACTAACAGTAGTAGTAGTAGTGGTAGGGACAACATAAGCTGTTAAGCTTTTTATATAGTCCCATCGTATACATAAAGTATTACAACGAAAATGTGGTCAAGGTGCATTACGGTCAATTTTCCTAATAAAAAAAAAAAATTCAATTGTCAAAGCTTCTAAACATATTTAAATATTTTAAGGAATCATCCAAGCGATTTTTGAATGTGTTAGTTATAGGTGCACATTTTAGAAGATTAATAGGTAACTCATTCCACAAGTTAGCAACACGGATGCTGAAACAATGGTTTCTTATATTAGTATTAAACCTTTTAATAAAAACTTTACCATATGCATTCCTTGTTAGATTATATTGAGGAGAATCAAATAATTTTTTCAAAGACAAGTCAACTTGACCATTGAATATTTTATAGGCCTCAATGAGATCCCCCCCTAATTCTTCTTCCTTTGAGAGAAAACAGGTTTAGGTATTTAAGTCTGCTATAATAATCCATATTTTTACATCCCATAACAGAGTTTGGTACCTTTGTTCATTTCTATTATCTCCTCTCTTACTGTCTTAGCCTCACTATTTCATTCTTTGATCTACCAAAACATTGTGTGTAAAAAGTTATTTTCAGACCTACACCACATATTTCAAATTCCATGAATCTTTGTAAACTTTTAAAACATGTGTTTGACAATAACACTAATTTGAAAGATACTATAATTATTTCTAATTCTATAAGCATTAATCATAGTTTTAAACTCTATTGTGACTGGATTGTGTCAGTAGATTTACTCATGCTAGATTATACATCTGCATCGTAAAAGATTCGGGACTTTCCTGGAGTTGCACTGCCTCCAGGATCGTTCCCACCATCTTTATATATCTACTAATGTCCCATATGTGTTTGCTTCAGACCGGAGGACGTTAAACGGATTTTCATTCCGCACTGAGTCAGTAAAACCACTGTGCTGGCCTGAGGCTGCACTGGAAAGATTGTTGTTGGAGGACTGCTTGTGATCAAATCATTGTTTAGAGCCTAAATGAAGTCTGTTATACACCAAACTGTGTGTACTTTTTTGTACCCCAAAAAATATTGCATGGACGATTTACTGCCAACAGGTTGCTTGACTTTGAGATCGAACTCCGCGATGAGATCGAACAGTTCTGCCGATAACAACACTTCTTGTTCACATTCTCACTCATACTGCCCAGGCACAAACTGTTCTGTTTCATCAGTACTTACATTATTACCCGGCCAGAGGACTGGTTCTTGTAACGGGTGTGTGTGTCTGTGTGCGTCTATCTATCTTACGATTTTCTCCAAAAGTACAAGATGGATCTTAATAATACTTTGTAGGAAGATGGGAGTGTGCGATGCATGAGTGCGTGTTTGATTATGGAATAAATCGGCATAGTCATATTTGCTTTTTTAAGCAAATTTGTTTTTAATATAAGCCAAAGAGGGAAAAAACAACCAGACCTCCACCCCAAGCTGCTAAGTCACTTAGTCACGTGGCAATGAGTCATGAATACCTTACCAGGCCCCCCTGGCTTTACCAACCTGTGGATTGTGTCATCCACTGTCAGCTGAGCAATAGCATGGTTTTGTTACCCAGCCAGAGGACGGGTATTGTGAAGGGTGTGTGTGTGTGTGTGTGTGTGTGTGTGTGTGTGTGTGTGTTTGTCTGTGTGATTGTGGCCACACACAGCGAAGAAGAAGAAGTCTGTCTGTGTATCGATTATCTTAATTAAAAAAACTACTGGACCGATTTTTATCAAATTTGACATCAGACTGGTTTGTTGCTTTAACCCTTTCACCGCCAGCAATTTTTCAGCAATATTTTCCTATTAGTATTAATCTTACCTGGGTAGAGAAAAAAATCATCTGCAATACTGGAAATTTCTCTGTGATATGCATAACGTAAGGTCTATCCTTACCCCCCAAAATTAAGAAAAATAGGATCTTTGGATAACAGACCCTGGCTTGATGCCTTAGTTTTAATGGCATGGGTGTTAAATCATTATGGTGCAAAAATGCGACATTGGCGGTGAAAGGGTTAAATGGAAAAGCTCTGCCTCACGGTGGCCCGCACAACAGGGAACAAAGAGCGGCGAACCGTCTCTCTCGCCAGCTGTGATTCAAATGCAGCGCATGCTCAGTGCCTCCCCTCTTTTATAGTCCGGCCGTGCCTTTAAGCGTATGCTACGAAACATATCTCTGGCCGGGTTTGCACTGTCACAGTGCGCATCAGCTGCTCGGCGATGCCCTTGTTTTCACTACTTTCATCCTAAAAACCAGACTGATTGTGAGCATTACGCTCATCTTCATCAAGTTCAAGCAAACTGAGAATCTCTTCGGCACTCGGACCTCTCATTTTTGACATTTTTCATGCAAAAATCTCTTCAAATTTTTACTATTCAAAGGAAGTAACCGTAAAATCAAACAAGAAAAGTCTGCTGGAATAATAGGGAGTTTTGTACCTTAGACCGTATCACCTATGATTGAAGGCCCCAGGCAGTGGGTGTTGCTCGGCTAGGCCTTCATTTGAAGGCCCCCTTCACGGAAGTGTTAAACTCAGAGAGCTCTCTGAATAGCTGGGCCAGGGGAGATAAACTCTTCTTCTTCTTCTTCAAGTCAATCGGCCAACTTTGCTGAATGGGTGGAATAGAATGTGTTAATATCTAGGAGAGGGTCAGACCTTGAGAAAACAAGCAAATTACCTGAAAAATTTTCTAATAGAAAGCACCGTTGGCACAATGATACTGAGAAGCGTCAAACTGCCATAGATTATTTCATCCCCAACTCCTGCAATCAATCCTGGCTGATCTGGCATTCCCATGTTTCCGTTCCAGAGTTCAAACTCTAATGGTGAAGTATCAGTATGTCTTCCTTAATTTCCTGCAATGAAAATAAAACAAAATAGGCATTAAAAATGGAACCTTCCCATGTAAAAAGATATAAAACTTAGGTCTTGTAATTTACACAAGGAACTGACGCATTCACATGCGTCTAAACAGAGGTCGTTCACCAGAGATCAGATATAGACCAGCAGAAGCCATCTTTTTATTTAATTGTTCCTGACAAAGGTGTAAGTTTCAATATTTTCGCACAATCGAACTTTGATTTTCATTTCTCTTTTGTTTTTGAGATGTCGTCCTAATCCTAGCCCTATCCCGACCATAAGTTCTAACCCTAACCACAACAGTCGGATGAAACACTGTGATGAACCGGGTAAAACTGTATGTATTGCACCTTAGTATATACTTATTGTCCCTATTCCATTTATTACGTAAATCGGTAGAGGGAGGGGGAGAAGGGGGAGGAGCACATCCACAGCATACTAGAAGAATCTACTATATGGATTTTGTGAACACACACAATAAAGCAAATATACAAAACTACTAGAATTAGAACTAAAATAAAGACATGTAAACTTCGTTGATAGTCTATGGCCTGTGAGAAATTTTATCATAGACATAATGTGGATTTTTTTTCTTTTGGTTACTGCTAGCTTGGATTCTAGTTAACTAGGGCAGGCCACACACACACACACACACACACCACAAACACCACAAACACACAACACACACCCCACACACACACCACAACACACATTTGACACACACACACACACACACACACACACACACACACCACACACACCACACACAGACACAGACACCCAAACAAACTGACACAAACACAAACACACACCACACACACACACATTGACCCACACACACACACACACTGACACAAAAACACACACACACACACAAAGACACACGTCACACGCACACGCACACACACACACAGAACGTACACACACACACGCACACCACACACACACGCACGCACGCACAAAAACACACACACACGCACGCACGCACGCACGCGGCACGCACGCACGCACGCAGCACACACGCACGCACGCACACACACACGCACACACACACCACACACACACACACACACAACGCGCGTCCATGGCCACCGTCGCAGAAGGTGAACACCAGCAGCAGTCGGCTTTTCACCAGCTTGGAATCTCCCCACAACTTCTTCACTTGCATATCGCATAATAAGGATATTGCAAAACCAAACCAAACACGAATTATTTGAAAAAGAGCAGGCAAAAAGGCTATCTAAGCCTATAGGGGTAAGACGGGGTAAAAAGCACATGTGCGGGTAAGAAGCCAATAGCCAATTATCTCACGAAATAAAGCAAATTTCAGTCAAATTTTTGCCCATGAGACGAGCGTTTAAAATCTAAAACTCGTCTCATGGGCAAAATTTGACTGAAATTTCAGTTTGCTTTATTCATGAGATAATTGGCATGGCTTCTTACCCGCCCTTGGGCTTTTTGCCCCGTCTTACCCTATGCCGTACCTCTGATATGATGATGATAATTATGCAGCCCCAAACCCCCCAGAACAGAACAGAAAATGAAAAAGATGAAGGCGGAAGTGGTGGAGGGATAAAAAAAAACAGCAGCAGATGTTTATCTTTTTCTACCCCTTGTGACATAATCTATTTTAATGTGGGCTGCATGGTGAGTGGATTAGTGAGCAAGATATAGCGGAGGGCAGATGGATGATTGTAATAGGAAAGTAACTAATATGTAAAAGGCAGCAATGAGAGAGAAAGTTTCCTACATATGACTAACAACACCAATTGAACTCCGAAGGAAAGCAGAGAACAATAGGTAATACAAAAATCATTCCGCAAAAATTTGATTGAAAATTCCAATGATCATTAATATTTTTCCAGTTACTTTTATCCGAGGGAAGGGTGTAAACAGGCACAGGCTAGAGCTGTGGCGGCATTCTCAAAAGGGATTGTTCTCAAAATGCCTGCGCATCGTGCCGAAGAGTTAGGGATAGGTTTGGGCTTAGGGTAGGGGGTATAAGGTAATGTTTTGGGTTAGGAATAGGGTTAGGGATAGTGTTTAGGGTCAATTTAGTGTCGAGCACACCAAAGATAAAATTTGATGGTACATAATGATCGATTTCGCACATGCGCAGACATGTTGAGAACAAAACCATTATTGAGAATGCCACACCGGGACGGATGATGAAAATTGCAAAATATGTAATTTATGATAGTGCATAGGAAAAACAGACGTAATGGAATTTTGGCATAAATTGAGATTTTAATTTTTCATGGTGGAGCAAAGATTCCTTCGTTAATACACAGAAAACCAAATTGAGTTATTTTTTGTCTAGTTTTTATTGTATAATTATTTGAATTTTGGCATTCGAAATAGATCATTTGCAGAAATGGGGCATAGAATTAATATACAATTTTGCCTCTTTGTTTCAAATTGACTTGATTTAGAAAACAATCATAAACAAAGAAATCATTCAAAATTGTCTTTCATGTTGTGGATAGCCTACTGGTAGAATGCATAGAAATAGACACAAATATATGCCCTAAATAGAACATTGATAATTTGGGGGTTGCTGACTATTTTTGGCTTTTGCTAAAAAACATTCTGAGCGACTGAGTATGTAGGTTTTTCCATGCACCATCATTTAACCCCCCCCCCCCCCCAGCCCCCCCCCCCCCCCCCCCCCCATACAATACAAACTAAAATAAATAAAATAGATAAATAAATAAATAAACATTCAGGACAGCGTTTCCTGCTTGGGACAAATATTCCCGTTATCAAGGACTAGACACTCTGCGTAGGAAAGCAAGCAATTGCCCGAACAAAAAGGACAGACTAGGAAGACTGACTACACAGGGATAAAATAAATAAAACCAAAATGACTATCTTGAGAACACGACGTATTGGATGGAGCGCCCTGTGCCGATATCAAGGCAAGGGAGGCGATTTTGTGTCTTTGTCCACACGGGCTTATCTCCCGTGTTGCACTGCGATGGCCCAGCAGCGCGAGCGTTTATGCGTTTGACCCTTAGTCTGTGTATGTGATTGACCCTGGGTTCTTTGACCCGCCCTTCGACCTCTTCGAGATATGGTAGGGGTGGAGGTGGTTTGGTGGTTTGGATATCAGTTATTTGACCAAATGATGGAAAGCTTTGTCTTTTCAGCAGAGTTGTACATTAAATACGGTAGGCCTAATTATTCCCCTCGTAGTGTTCACGATCCTCAATCTCAATGTCTGCTTCTTTCAATTTTATTAAAATAATCATAGGCTGTGATTTACTATCCCTATCCCCGTTCCTCTGTGCAAAATCGTTCAGCAATGGAAAGAAAGAGGATTGTCTCTGGCTGGAATGTGTGTGTGGTGTGTGGTGGTGTGTGTGGTTTGTGTGTGTGTGTGTGCCTGTTGTGTCGTTTGTGAAGAGAGAGATAGTAGAGAGAGAGAGAGAGAGAGAGAGAGGGAGAGGAGAAGAGAGAGCGAGAGAGAGAGAGACGAGAGGGAGAGGAGAGATTAGGCGGTGATCTTAACACTATCCATTTTCCTCAGCTCAGTGGAACATTTTGATGCAAAAATGGGGTCACACACACACACACAACAATATATACACCCTGCACACACACACACACACACAAATAGACATACACACACACACACCACACCTACACCTGCACATACACACAAACACACGCACGCACGCACGCTACGGACGCACATACGCACGCACACAAACGCACACGCACACGCGCACACACACACACACCACACACACACACACAGAATCGTGAACAATGTACGCGCACAACACGCAAAAAAAGTACAAAATGCTGACATTAATTTGAATAACAAAACAGTCTATATAAAATGATTGGAATATTGATTGGGTAATACATGTACACTATAATATCTCCAGAACATTTCACGAAAGATCTATAGGCTACATAGCTGTGGTTTTGTTTCCAGTAACGGTCATAAACACTAGCAGTGAGACTGACAGACAAAAATAAACCACAACTTAACTTCTCAACGATTGTTTATAGAAATCCTTCAGTGCAAAGGGTGCAATAAAAGTCTTCGTCACTTCATTGTCAAACGTATGACATGATATGTAAGACGGGCACCAACGAACGAAAGTTCATATTTTTTCTTTGCATAATGTATGCTTTTAATACATATTTCCCCCACGCCTTGGCATAAGGCTGGTGTCAGACCAACTGACATAAGCTAGAACACCAAGGCCACATCAAAATGTTATTATGGCCTGCATCGTTATGCAGGGAATTTCTTTAGCCATGATAAGCTCCTAGCAAAACATCATCAATCGCCAAAATCCTCCGAATTAGTCGGAGTGTGGCTGCCCACGGGGCAGGCTAATTAAAAAACGATCATATGCATTTTTCTCTCCCTTTTTTTGTGTGATATAATTTTTTATATTTTATTAAAACCTCATACATAGGCACTCTCAGACAATGACAAAAGAATATGAAGAAGTTAGTTTTTAAAACAATAAATTTTAAAGTCGTTTTTTTTAAAAACAAACCAAAAAAATATATTAACAGACTCTTAACTAGTCCAAGCGAATTCATTCACCTGAACGGGGGGGGGGGGGGGGGGGGGGGGGGAGCGAAAGCGAGAGAGAGAGAGAGCGAGCTACTTAGAAACCTGGAAAACTCGCACGGATTTGAGTTTTAGGCCAGGCCCTTCTTACACTCTGTCTACATATTAACCGACTTTACTTCGTCCAAGCGTCATCCATTCACTGAACGGGAGCGCGAGCGCGGCGCGCGCGCGCGACGCGAGCGGCGTGCCGCCTCCTGCCTTAATTTCTTTCTCGCGGGCCTCGC
>JAGGCT020003407.1:0-10000 GCA_017654935.2 Phymorhynchus buccinoides | reverse complement strand
CTCCACAACAATCTTCATGAACTCTGCTCAGAACTCACTGTCTCGGTTTGACAGAAAATGGCCGTAAACTGCACAACAATGTTCAGAAACTCTGCTCAGAGCTCACTGTCTTGGTTTCACAGAAAATGGCCTTAAAGTCCACAACAATGTTCAGAAAGTCTGCTCAGAACTCACCGTCTTGGTTTGACAGAAAATGGCCTTAAAGTCCACAACAATGTTCATGAACTCTGCTTTGAACTTGGTGCCAGTCAAACAGTACAGGTAGAAGTTGATGGCACTGTTAGTGGACCACAGGACACTGCTGACTGCACGGAACACTTTGTACTGTCCACGTTCTATAGGGTCACCCCAGTTGATATTACCATATAATATATTGTAAATAGCCATTGGTGTTGTTAGAAGGAAGAAAGCAACGCTGGCAGCAACCAAGGTGACAGTCAGTGAAGACACTTTCTGTTGTCTGGAATGCTGGCTGCCTTGTTGTCCAGAAAGACGTTGGTTTGTTGTAAGAGAGCTGACCAGTGTCATCAACAGAACAATGTTGCTGACCACCAGCAGTAGGAAAGGTAATGCATTGAATTGAAGAAGCTGTATCCATTGAAACACACGGTCAATAAACCATTGGTACATTCCTGATGGACGTACACCACAAATTCCCCCACGAAGATCACGCCCATACAGATAGTGACAGTTAATCATAATGAAAACGATAATCACAATTCCTGTAGCAGCTCGTGACTTTCTTTTGGTCCACACAGCACTGACACGAAGTGGCCACAGTACAGAAGCAGCTCTGAGCATGGTGAGTGACACTAGCATCCATGATGAAACAGGGGATGCTATTCGTCGTGATAAAAAGTAAACCTTGCACTGCCAGGAGCTTTGGTCCCTGAAACGCTCTGCATTAAACATATATGCAATGGAATAGTCCAATGGGTGTATCAGAAGAATCTGGTCCGACACGGCCAGAACTATGAAGAAAACATTGGACGTGGACGAAGGAAGACGAAGCATGACCAGAATGAGCATGAAATTACCGAAAACACCCAAGGCACACACCACTGCAAAGCCGACATCTTTAATAAGATACGCTGCGTCTCCATATGGTCGGTTTAGATCGAGCCACGTGTATCTTTTCATACGTTGTGAATTCTCCATTCTAGCGGTCACACAAAACCATGTAGCATGATGGCGAATAGACTGCTATTATCTACCAGCTTGTGTGGAATTTCATTGAAACAAAAGGTCACATGAAACCATGTAGCATGGTGGTGGATAGACTGCTATCATCTACCAGTTTGTGGGAACTTTGAATGGAAAGCAAAAGACTCTATAGCATCTCATTAGCCACACTAAGCACTGTCAATTTTTGATGACCGCATGTCAAAAACACTGGTCAGCAGAGTAAATGCGCTCATTATAAACTATATGTCGCATATGAGGATATTATATCTTCCAAACTAAAATGAAAGGGTTATATTAAATTATGTCATCCATATGTATGAAAAATAATGAAAATGGGAGAATGGAGGGAGAGAGAGAGAGAGAGAGAGAGAGAGAGAGAGAGAGAGAGAGAGAGAGAGAGAGAGAGAGAGAGAGAGATAAACGAAATGATGTTATTGCCGTTAAGCTTTGAACTTCTTACAGCAAGGAACGACGCGCAGAACGATTGCTATTGTAATATTAATGTACAATTCACAAGCGCGACGTTATTTCACTGACGTGGAAACCACAGCAATGTCTTTGTTTATCTATTTCGATTCATGATTTCTATGCAAGCAATGCAAGAGTCACAATATCATGTTTTCTTCTGTCACGTCGGTGCAGGACACGCGTTTTTAGCCCAGGAAAAACCGGATCAGATCAGACAGAACTTGTAGAGTTTGAAGAGCACGAGCTTTTGTCTCCGCATGTTGTGTGTTGTTGATCCTCTCCCTCCTTCGAAGATTGGCCAGTTTGACCCACTCCTCTTGCAGCATGTTCTTTTCTGGTTGTTTGATGTACCAGTACACACACTTGCTCTCTGAGTCTGGCTCATTGAAAATTCCAATATGACATCGTCTGACTCGCAGAGCAAGAGATCCGTGTCAGCCGATTTGTGCAGCACGCATGTTCTGAATTCTCTGTTTCTGTGTTTGTTTCGTAGCCGTCTTAGAACCGATCGATCTGTCAGACTGGAAACATACGTTTTCACAACTGATGCATTAAAGCCTGCGACTACTGCAGGCCTTTCAATGGTGGGTTGAATGTCAATGTCACTTTGCTGGAGATCTATGTGAGAGTTACACTCAACAGACTGAACACTGCCTTGATCTACCTCTAAAACACCAGCCTCCTCGTCGTTTGATGCACCGTGTGTGTTGTCAGTGTGTAATGGCTCAGCTTGTTCATTGTCACATTCTTGCACTTCAGACACATCAAAATTCTCGCTACAGTCACCAACCTGTTCGAGGCGTTTCTTCTGATACAGCTCTGTTCGTTTCTGGTCCCTTCGAATCGCACTCGGAGCCTTCTTTCGATATTGAACCTGTGTACGACGATTCAGCACGGGATCGGCCATTGTTGTTGACGGTGTGTTTGAGCACTGGTTTCAGTCGCAAAACGACGACGATCTGGGTCCCCTCGCCTGAACATATCTTCCAGCTTGAAACCTCGTTAGTGGTCAGTAGGGCGTTGAGGGCTGTCTCTACAGCAATTGGAATGCCAATTACTTTCATATTGACGGTAAAATTGGTTGAAATTTACCAGACAACTTTTAGTGTGCGCCCTATTGATTCGCGTCTTCTCACCGGAATCCGAGAGAGAGAGAGAGAGAGAGAGAGAGAGAGAGAGAGAGAGAGAGAGAGAGAGAGAGAGAGAGAGAGAGAGAGAGAGAGAGAGAGAGAGAGAGAGAGAGAGAGAGAGAGAGAGAGAGAGAGAGAGAGAGAAAGAGAGGGAGAGATTGTCATCAAAATGCCACGCCATATGATGGGTTTGCAGTTAAGGTCTCTGTACACTTTAACAATATTCACACAAAAATCCCTATTTCCCCGTGGCAACACAGTGAGTTGTAAGTCATATCATGAGTGGCCTATTACTGGTTGCCATGGGGAAATCGAGATATTTTGTGAATATTGTTGATGTGTAGAGAGTTTTTTTTTTTAACAAACACATTGCAGGAAACAACAAATATAAACATGCAGAGAATTACATATAAAAAAAGGAAGCAATCTATCAATTAGAGAGAGAGAGAGAGAGAGAGAGAGAGAGAGAGAGAGAGAGAGAGAGAGAGAGAGAGAGAGAGAGAGAGAGAGAGAGAGAGAGAGATGGTGAATGAAAGACGGACAGAGAGAAACAGACAGCGACACAGATATTCAGAAATAGACAGACTGAAAAAATACAGAGATATGGGCTGAATGAAACTACTATATATTAGGTATTAAACACTTTATAGTCACGGGGGCGTCTCTGTAAAATTCGGGTTGCTCCCACCTGGAGAGCGCGTCGCAGCCAGGGGCGCGCCACCCATTTGTTTTTGGCATGCAATCTTTGTGTGACTGATGAGGAAGGAAATGGGTGGGGGATGGGGGGGGGGTGGGGGGGTACATTTTGACCAAATGACAACTTTTTCGCTGCCACTGGGCTTAGCGTGTCCTAAGTGCATGGGCACACAGGACTCGGTTTATCATCTCATCCGAAAATCTCCACGCTCAGACCGTAAGGCCTAGTGCAAGGTGAGAAGAAAAATCCCTTGTACACACGTTCGAACTCGCCATTACTTGACATAAGGCGAACACATTACTTCTGTGCCACTATACACCACTATCAGTTATCCTTACAAAGAAATCTTCATCAAGATATACAGAATTCTTTGCCCCTTCTCTGTCATTTCCCCTGCCATTGGCCATGTTCCTTTAGGATTGTTGCCTTATTTATATTTACAGATTGCAAATTAAATGCATCACTTATGTAGCACGAATTAATAAAAACGCTAAAAGAACAAAAATATGAAATTTAGCAATAAAATAGGGAAATGTCCCATTATTAAGCTCACATGTAGTCTTAGCAAACAACCAGAATGGGCACTCACACACACACACACACACACACACACACACACACACACACACACACAGATTCAAAGATTGTTTAATCCTTTGACCCCTTTTGGGGCATGGATGACTTGAAACAAATCAAAAAAATACAAATGGAAGAATTGAAAACGGTTATGAAAAACAACTCTGATATATATAGCACACTGAATACAATAACACACTGAATACAATAGCACACTGAATACAATGCTACACAACTTTACTAAAGGTCTCGGTACACGTTAACATTATTCACGGGATATCTCTATTTCCCCATGGCAACACAGTGTTCGGACACTCATAATATGACTTATAGCTCACTGTGTTGCCATTACCTTAGAAATTTCGCTAAATTTAATAACCCTTTTTTCCACCACAGAGCAAACGACTATAGTTAAATACGGACTTTACACATGTAAAGTTTCTGGAGATAAACTGACACCTAATATAATTATATTTGGGGGATTTCATTACAAAATGAAGTTCGTCACCAAGGTCATTCTGATCGCAGTCTCTACATATAATCTTCTGCCAGTTTCTATCATGAGTTTATGATTGTCACACCGAAACCATATAAGAGAATTATATATAAACATCAGGGAACATTTCAATATATCTTTCATAGCAGAAATCGGTTTAAAAATTTCTATAAAATAACATTTATTACTAGACTCTAAGGCATCATTCCAAGTACGTTTGTAATTATCTTCTAATGAAGTACGAACATTTCTACAAAGATTATTAATATACGAAAAATCCAGTTTCTATCAGAATATCTCACATACATAACGACCACTCAGATGTAAAAACCTTATGTCTATATAAAACATACAAACTTTATACACACACACACGCACGCACGCACGCGCGCACACACACACACACACACACACACACACACACACACACACACACACGCACACACACACACGCGCGCGCGCGCGTTGGCGCTGCGCGAGTGGCGATACGGTGGTATCTGTTTCTGTCCAGTTTTTGTCTTTTTATTCATATTTACTTTTCTTTATTTCTTTAACCGTTTCGCCGCCAATGTCACATTTTTGCACCACAATGGTTTAATACCCATGTGACTAAAACGCATCAAACCTGGGTCTGTTATCCAAATAACCTATTTTCTTTATTTTGGGAGATATAAGGATAGTGTCTTACTATATACATGTCACAGAGGAATTCCCAATATTGCATATGATTTGTTTTCTCCACCCTGATAAGTATGATGGGATTTTGTTTGCTGAAAAATGGCTGGCGGCGAAAGGGTTAATAGAGCAGTTCTAGTTGTGTATGAAGTGGTGAAGATGACTATCATCAAACTGTCGAACATGGCAGTGACTGTGGCGTTTGTTTCCATCATTTTCTTTGGTTTTGTGTGCCACGCGAGCAACGCGCTGCCAGAACAAGATGGCAGCGTGGGTTACAGCAGAGAGTTCCTGCTACAGTTCCAACACTATTCGGATACCAGTGCTCACTCTCTGGCCCAGTTCCCAACGGACATTCTGACAGCGGGCGTACAACCACACTGCACTGACAACAACACCACCAAACGTAAACGAAGGAAGAGAGGAAAGAGAGGAGGAGTACGAAGAAGATTGAAAAAGAACGGCAATGCAACATACACAATCATAGAATTAAACGCATGAAAATACAGTACACGTGAATCCGTTTATTAAAAAAAACACTCGCTTATAAGAAAACTTGTGGCAAATGTGGAAACAACCCCTCCACTCCATACTCCCCCACCCCGCCACCCCACCCCTTCAATTTGTGTTTATTTCTCCCCGTTTCTTCAGTAATGCCTTTCTTACTGGAGATAAAAGATGTCAAGGTCAACACATTTAGTGGAGTGTTTGTATGCATTTAGTCTTCTTATACATATTTTGATTATGTGATGCAAAACATGTATAAGAAAACAAACAATCGTCTCCCTGCAGCTTTAGGCAATCCATGTACAACATGGCTGCCATTTTTAGGAAATTCGCGTAATTCCTGATTTTTTTAGGCAATACGTGTAATAGCTAGCGGTCACAGGCATTACACGTATTTCCTAACATGTTTAGTCAATACGTGTATTTCCTGTTTTCAAGGATTGCCGGTAACATATACACCTCTGCCATCCATCATCCTAGCCAACGTACGATCCATGAGGCCCGCATCTGACTACGCCAACTTCACGGAATTAGAACACAACACCCGCTTCATAAATGACTTTAGGAGTGCCTGTATCTTGTGTTTGACTGAAACCTGGTTGTGTGAGAGTGTAACGGACGAATGTGTTGCTTTGGATGCTTTTGTTTTTTGTGTGCTATTAATTTGTTAGGGTTAGGGTTTTGTGTGTGTTGTTTTTTCCTCCACATTCACAGACATAAAATCATATGCATAGTTACACTTACTCATACACACGTACTCATATTCACATACATAGGCCTACACACGCACGCACGCACGCACGCACACACACACACACACACACACACACACACACACACACACACACACACACACACACACACACGCACGCATGCGCGCTCTCACGCACACATAATAATTTAAAAAAAATTCTTTTTTTATATTTTTTTTTTTAGTCTAATATCACAATTGTGTGAACAGATTTTTAATTAAATCAATCAATCAATCATGGTTTTAATTTTTTGCGTGCTGACAGAGATAAGGTTGCTAGTGGTATATCTCAGCGGGGTGGCGTGTGTATGTATGTGAATGAAGCATGGTGTAGAATGGAGAGTGTGAAAGTACGAAAGACGCTGTGGTCAGCTGACCTAGAACTGCTTTGTGTGTCACTCTGGCCTAAGTACCTGCCGAGAAAATGTGGTCAGCTCTTTGTGACTGTAGTATACATTCCCCCCAGTGCTAACGCCGCGCGAGCAGCCAGTGAGATCAGCGATACAGTGCACGAACTACAGACCAAGGCCTGGTGGACACGGACATCACAGATTAGGTTTCTTGTAGGGCAGTTCCTTCTCTTGTTAGGGTTCCTGCCAGCCTCCTAAGTTGTTGGAGGAGTTTGTGTGCGGGCAACTAAAATCAGTTAGAATAGGAATTAGGAGAATAAAACAGTAGGTCTGTCCTATCCTTCCAAATCTTTTGGATTACTCTTTTGACTCATCGCCGTAGGGAGACGTAGGGGTAAACGAAGATGTAATCATAAATGAATAAACCTATTTGTTAAAATACTAAGTTTAAACTAACTTTTGTAAAGATAAAGACACAGGTGGCTAGTTTCTGACAGTCATCCTGATTTAAACCCGAACGAGTCTAAAATAACAGGATTCCAAATCCATTAAAATCAAATATAATAAATAAGAATCTTGAAAATTTAAGTGCTAAAATAGCATAAAGTGATACCTAGTTATTTAATAAAGATAATATTTTTTGTATAAATTAAAGATTGGATAATGAGTTCCGCCGTGAAGACACGGAGGGAGCTAAACTAAAAAAGTGATAAAGTTGCAAACCAGAGCATTGAAGAGTTAAGCCATTTATAGAGGCTGTCACGACCTACACTGTGACACTCTACATTTGGATAGCTCGACCCTGATTGGTCGCTTTCATAGGCGATAAGTTTGGATTGGTTCGCTTCATAAACAAAGTAGCTTTTACCTAAACATAATGTAAATTTGCTTCTTTACTGAAGGAAAGTTAAAAAATCCAGTATTGGTGGTTAATCCACTGTCAAAAAAACCCAGCGATCTCATTGGTCGTTGGTGTTTGTAAACGGAGTTGATTGGCCACTAACAATAACGAAAGGCAGAGTTTTGTAACTTTGCATGTCGCCTATTTGATTCAACTAAAATTCATAACTTAATCGTGTAATAACATATAAGATTAGAAAGTAAGGCATTAAAACAAACATGAGCTCGACTGGGCCTCCAAAAGAGAGTGGCCAAAAACATCCTGGGACTACGTCCCAGAGGACCCCTTCAAGCATATCAAATTCTGCAAAAGAGAGAATTTTTCATAAGTGATTCAGAATCCGAATCTAACATCCTAGAAGATTCACCACTGTCACCAGAGGCAAACAACCCTGGAAATGATTAAGTTTTTCTGACCCCAGCAGGAAAAGAAAAAACTCTGGACGAAACCGACTTCAAGTTGGTCAAAAATCGTAAAAGATCAAGAAACGAAAGACATTCAGATACAAACTCAGAAAAATCAAACGAAAAATCTCCAAATGAAAAGAAAATAAGAGAAGAATTAAAAAACATGGATGAGAATCCACCCCCCTCACAGCCCTCTCAGCCCGAAAATCAGGAGGCTCAGTCTGAGGAAATAACTGAAATAGAAATAGATGAAGACACAGATGGCCAAGGGCCCAGTCAAAGTGAAACTGTCCTGGGGGCTGCCGGGGAACCTGGTTCCAAGACAGCCTCTGAGACAGAGAACAAAACTAAAAAGAACCTAAATTTCAGATCAGTTAGACCAACCTCCTCCAGTCTACCTACAGTTTCCGGTGATCCTGGAGGATCTGGGCACTGGTTCTGCCACGCTCAGATCGCTCGGGCCCACCACAAGCTACAACATGTGGTGTCAGACCATAGGGCCCATCCTTAGCCAAAGACCCCTAACAAACAATCGTTTCCTGATAGGGTGTCGCTCAGAAAAACAACAGCGTACGCTGGCTGGAATGAAAAAGCTAGCACAGATACATATTAAGTGCTCGGTTCCAACCGCTACAACCGAGGGTGTAATCAAAGCCATACCCCATGAAGAAAACTGTGATGAGATTAAAAAACTTATTCCAGACGCCAAACAGGTGACTAGACTAAAAAACAAGGACGGGAGTGACTCTAGGGCTGTCAAAATTATTTTTGACAGGCCTACCCTCCCGCCCTTGATAAAACTGAATGCAGAGGAGTTCAAAGTACATCCATATGTTGCACCCATTCGGAAATGTAGAAAGTGTTCCAGGCTGGGTCACAGCATAGATCAATGTAGATCCAAAAAAGAAAATTGTGTGAGATGTGCCCAGCCTGGACACAATGTTAAAGATTGTACGACACAAACCCTAAAATGTATTAATTGCATGGGTACTCATTCGGCGGCGTATCAGGGTTGTCCCCAGTATCAGCTGCGTTTGAGGGCAAATAAAATACGTGCAGAGATCTTTTTGCCATACTCTGAGGCCATTAAAAGGGCCAAATTGGCCTTGGCAGAAGAGAAAAAACTCAAAGAAGAAAGAAGGCCACCCCCCCACCTACCACCTGATGTGGCATGGAGAACAGAGGAAAGAGGCCCTCCCAAACCATCTCAGGCTGATAATTATGCAAACAGAGTGAAGGGAGTAGTTAGCCGGGAAACCGTGGAAGAGCAAAATCAGATTCCCCTTTTTGAAGGCTCTAACAATGCTACCCCTGACAAAAGTACAACTAGAAGAAGGAAAACCTCGAGACGAATCAGACTAAATAGTAACAAAAAAAACCTTTTAAAAGCAAAAGCCAATCTTGTAATCGAACAGAACAAAAATGCATCAGAAAAGAACATTGAAGCACTTGTGGCGGATCAGATCCAGAAACAAACTGAGACAATGATGACTTGTATGACTAAACACATGGACAAACTCATGACTGACTACCAAGACAAAATGACTAAAAAACTGGATCTGATTCCGTCACAAGAGGCAGGCACTTCAACTACACCTATTGATTTGAACCAACTACAGCAAATAGAACAACAACTTACCAATAAATCTCCAGGAGAGGAGTTTGTAACTAAGGTGTTGACTTCCTTAGTGAAAGCAAGAACCAGTAACAAACCTAAATTGCTTTTGGATGGACTGGTGGCCCTCCTCCCAATAGGAGATCGGACCACCATTCCCACTGCACAAGGCAGTAGTCTGTATCGCTTGGCCCAGTTGGTTTGCGAATCAACGGAGGTTTCTAGACAGCGACACAGATATG
>JAGGCT020003406.1:12500-14025 GCA_017654935.2 Phymorhynchus buccinoides | reverse complement strand
CAGGTAGGTGCCAAGAAAAAATACTATCTCCGACATTCAAATCACAATGTGACAACATATTAAAAGGAACAAGAAAGTAGTCAATGACGCTAGAACCATTGGGAGACACAAAAGTACATTCACCGTTTTTGTCACTCTCACAAAAGCCAATTACAATAGTCAAATCAAACATATAACAAAAATCCAGAAGCGTTTTGCCAAAGTTATTTACACAATCATCCTTAGAGTGACGCACACAGTAATTATTCTCACCATCCACACACCCACTCTCTTCATCCCACTCATACATCAACATCTCTTCACTTTCCACTTGATTCTGTCCCGTTCTGGCATTCATATCGCCTGTGACAACGAAATAAACTTCATCTTTATCAAACTGTTGTAACAGGTTTTCTTCAAGCAACAAAACGCCATCTTTGATTAATTCATTAGAGTAAATAGGGGCTCCTTCAGGAGCAACATAGCATGCTAACAAAATGACATCTCTATCCGATCCAAAAACAATTTTATTTATTTTCAAAGCAACAACGTTATTACAATCCAAGCGCGCTTCTTTCACCCACTTTTCCAAACTCTTTCTCACAAGCAACAGCACACCACCCGAACGCCTTCCGAAATAGGACAACTTTTTAGCAGGCGCGTGAAATTTTAAGTAGTCTACAAAAACATTATCATAGTCGAAAGAACAATCGAGAAAAATTTCTGTAAGACAAACAAAATCGAATTTATTAACGTAATTAATGAAAGAAACATCTTTTAATTTGCTGATTAACCCTTCAACATTATAGTTAAGAAATTTCCACTGATTAGGGAGGTCGCGCTTGGCCTATGGTTTCTTAGAGCCATTTGATCTCAAGCTCCTGTTGCTCACACCTTTATTCCCACTCACACCCTCACTCTCACTCTTCCCTCTGTCCCGCGCTGAACTTGTTCGACTGCTACTGCCCTGATTGGCCTGGCTTCCGAGGTAGCTTTTCATTCCCATCTGTTTGGTCAAGGTTACGCCGCGTGCGTCGCTAGGACGTCGATCTGACGAGGGGAATTTCAAGGAAGGGGAATTTCCCTTACCCCCACCAGCTGCTTTGGGTCGCTCGCTCACACCAGCGAGAAGTGGGCCGTTTTCACCTGTCTCCGCTGCATTCAGGAGGAGTGACGCTCGTGTTGGGGGGCGGGAGAGGGGAGGACGAAGCGCCCTCACCCCCTTCCCCACTCCCAGCTGGCGTGTCGTCTGGTACAGTTGCTAGAGGGGAGGACAAAGCGCCCTCACCCCCTTCCCCACTCCCACTCCCAGCTGGCGTGTCGTCTGCTACAGTTGACTCGTCCCCATCTTTATCTGCACACACGCTTTCTGCACAAGAGTAGGCTTGTTGCGTTAGCCTAGCCACAGTGTGTGTGGTGTTGTCTGTCAGTTTCTCTGTCCTGTCATCGGTATGTCTATAATCAGTGACACTGTTTCCTGATCGATTGTCAAACTGTCTGTCAGTCTGTCTGTAATCAGTCCCTCTGTTAAGTTGATTGTCAAACT
>JAGGCT020003406.1:0-10000 GCA_017654935.2 Phymorhynchus buccinoides | reverse complement strand
TTCTGCAGTTATCAGTTATATTCCTATCAAACCTAATTTTAGTTGAGTTGCCTGACAGACAGACAGAGAGGGAGAGAGAGAGGGGGGGAGGACGTTGAGACCGAATGAACAAAATGTTATTTATTCAGGGTAATGAGATAAGCTAATTAGTTACAGCTTTATTTTACTCAGCCCTGAGGCGAATAAGAAAGAAAGCAACAAACAAACACAATTAAGAAAAAAGAAAGGAATATAAGAAAAGCAACAAATGATCAACAACAACAAAAACCAAGAACATTATTGATATATATATCGATAACGATTAATATCAATAATGAAGTCCCCCGAAGAAAGTCGAATAAACTGAAATATTGGGAATATTGAAGGTGTTTTGTTTATCTTTCTTTGCTTTCTGTGCGTCTATATATATATAGCAAGGCTAAGGGGAGTGGGGGGATGGGGATTTGAAAAGACAAGAGAACGACAAGTAGAAAGACACAGGCAGACAGGCAGATGGAGAGAGAGAGAGAGAGAGACAGAGAGACAGAGAGAGACAGAGAGAGAGAGACAGACACACACACAAAACAGAGAAAGACAAGTACACAGACACAGACAGACAAACAGAGCGAGAGAGAGAGAGAGAGAGAGAGAGAGAGAGAGAGAGAGAGAGAGAGAGAGAGAGAGAGAGAGAGAGAGAGAGAGAGAGAGAGAGAGAGAGAGAGAGAGAGAGAGAGAATGTGAATGCGAATGGCTTAGTGAATCAGGCCTTGGCCCATATCATGAGTTGACATTTTTTTCACATCAAAACATTTCAATAATCGGAGGGGGGGGGGGGGCAAAGGGTAAACAACATTGTTACAACAAAATCAAAAGGAGAGAGAGAGAGGGAGAGAGAGAGAGAGAGAGAGAGAGAGAGAGAGAGAGAGAGAGAGAGAGAGAGAGAGAGAGAGAGAGAGAGAGAGAGAGAGAGAGAGAGAGAGAGAGAGAGAGAGAGAGAGAGAGAGATAGTGGGGGGGAGGTAACAGATTGCTTACCTTAGTAATAACTTGCTGAAGAGTAAACATCAAACCCTAGCAGAAGGCTTAACAGGCAGTCAACAAACCTGGACGTGTAGGCATCCTCTGTGATTTAGGTACTGATCTCTCAACAATGATAATACAACAATCTGGCTTCAGTGTTGCAGATCTGCTCTAACATTTAAATACTAGGCACACACAACACACCGTGAAGGTACATGTAGGGCCTATTTCCAATCTGGTTCATGGAATCTTGCTCTGCTAAGACAGCACTAGTCAATAGTCCATCAGTTGCAAATCCAAACACAGGCACTTTTGCTTCCTATAAAGATCCCTGCAATCAATCACACAGTACTTACTCTACATGTTTGAATTATTCACAGTCAAACTATTCAACACATGGTTTTCAAACACAATACAGAAGTATACACAGACGCAGGAGCCAACAACAAGTGCACAGCATCCAGGCAGGACCAATCCGGCTGGCGAAGTGCTCCCCAGGGACGAAACCCGACCGGCACAGCTCCTGTCCTTCAGTTACCACTACTTTGATCTATGGCCGCTAGTTCCCTGGTTTAGTGAGGTTGGGTCAAGGGAGGGGGTGGGGGTTGAGGTGACTGTGTCAGGGAAGTTTGATGGAGGTGTTTATGGAGAGCTGATTTGAACACCCTCAATGACTGGGTGGTGCAACTTGCTGAGGGAGGCTGTTCCATTTCATGTTTTTGAGTAGATCTGTGGTTCTGGTTGTCTCCCTGCATAATGACCACCAATTTGCAGCTCGGCTCTGGGTCCTTTCAATAGCTTCATATTCATGGACCCAGATCTTCTTATTGTTAAACTTCAATGCCCTCCTCAAAAAACAAAAGGCTTTGTTGGTGCGCGTGCGTGTGTGTATGTGTGTGTGTGTGTGTGTGTGTGTGTGTGTGTGTGTGTGTGTGTGTGTGTGTGTGTGTGTGTGTGTGTGTGTGTGTACACAGTAGGGCCTACTTTTTTTTTAACATTATAAAAATATGTTTTATGTGGACTTATTAAGAGTCAATTATACAACAGAATATTTTGCTGATGAAGTCTTAATTATTGTCTCCTGATTTCATCCAGCTCCGTTCTTTCTTTCCTACTTAGATCTGTTGACTTTCTTTAGTTCTTTCTTTCTTCCCCCTGTTTTTTTCTGGCTCATCTGCCTGCAACTTAGTGTCTGTTTTAGACAAATGTCTGTTTATAGTTTATGCTAGAATCGGTCATAAAACAGGATCTCTTTGCTTCAGATCTCTTGTCGATCCTAGCTGTCCTGTCTACATGTCTGATCACTTGCATGTGTACTCTTCTTCTAGACAACTCCGCTCTTCTTCAGACAACAGAACCTTTACCACGAACAAAGACAAAAAATTGCGGACACCGATCTTTCTCTTTCCCCACACCAAAAACATTGAACCAACTCCCCTCTATCATACGCTACTCCGAAAATATTCCACAATTTAAGACCCACCAGATACATGAGTGAAAATCACGGGTTTCGCGTGTTAACCTCTCTCGCTGGTAAGAAATCTTATTTTGACTAGGTATGACTCCCATACAAATTCCCCCATACATGAAAACGAGACATCACTCTAAAGAGCAACTCCGATCGTGTGTGGGGGAACTTGTATGTGGGTCACACATACCCAAACAAAAACAAGGGATTTAATCTTGCTGGTTCAGTGGGTCTTTAAAACAGAATTAAAAACACTTGCTTCGTCAATCGTAATTATAATCTTGTGTAGGTCACTCAGTCTCTCTCTCATTTCTCTATATGCGCGGGTGAGCCCGTCCTCGCGTGCGTGCGCGTGAAAAGGAATTTGGAGTTTTTACAGGTATCTAACTAATCCTACCCTCAAAATGAAAATACAGACGCCAAAGAAGGGAAAATAGGCCAGAAAACCCCTTCTAGACGTGTGTAGCCCTATTTTTAAAAAGGGCAAACAACCGGCTTTCGATTTTTGTCATAAAAACGCTTCAGAAAATCATAGTGGTCAATACCCCCCCGCTGGGGTAACCATTCACTTCTGTGGCAGGCCGGTCTACTACGTTATCTCCACTACTGGGCCCATACAGATGAACTAAAGTCATGCGCTTATTTAATAATTCAATATCAATGACTGTATAACAGCCATCTGGGTCACAAATAACATTATGGATTTTGTAATCAAATTTGCTAGTAAACAAAACAGTTACACCATGTTTGCTAGTAGCTGAACCAGCCACCAAAACATCAACCCCCCAGCAGGACCTTAGGACATTTTCCTGACTTGAAAGAGCATGGAATTCTTGAATAAAAAATAAACCACAATTTGTTTTGCTTTCTTAAAAAATTAAAAACATCTTTACGTTTAGCTTGTTCACCTAATCCATTCGCATTGAATGAACAGAACTTTAATTCCTTATTGACTGCTATTTATCTCTTTTGTTTCCTTTTCTTGAATTGACAAACACATACTACGTCATAGCACATACAACCAACACATATTTCAGAAAAGAAAAGCACACAGTCATTGAACAGCGTCACACAAGTTGACAGACAAATGTCAACAATGAATAACCCTGCAATATGAAGACACAGTTTGCTGCATTCTATGCACCAGTTTGCCCTTTACGTTTCAATATGACGACACAGTTTGCTGTATCATATGCACCAGTTTGCCCTTTACGTTTCAATATGACGACACAGTTTGCTGCATCCTATGCACCAGTTTGCCCTTTACGTTTCAATCTGACACACAGTTTGCTGCATCCTATGCACCAGTTTGCCCTTTACGTTTCAATCTGACACACAGTTTGCTGCATCCTAATGCACCAGTGTGCCCTTTACGTTTCAATCTGACACACAGTTTGCTGCATCCTATGCACCAGTTTGCCCTTTACGTTTCAATCTGACACACAGTTTGCTGCATCCTAATGCACCAGTTTGCCCTTTACGTTTCAATCTGACACACAGTTCCATGCTGACCACAACTTCCACATGAACAGCGTCATCAGTCCTATACTGCACACGGATAAGCTTGATGAAAAATGTGAATTTAATACAAATATGGAATGAGAAAATAAACATGTACAGAAATGAAATAAGTAAAGGGAAGGAAACATTCCACTCAACACATACACTTTCGCACATCAACATTACACGCTTTCTTGAACACAAAACAAAACGTTTACACCCACGCGGTAAAATCTCCATTATTGAGGCGACCCCTGGTGCCTTCCACGCCTTCATAACAAACTCCAGACTTAGGCTTCATGAAGTTCATACGCAACAAAGCTTTTCTTCCCTTTTCCCAGGGAAAGAAAGGAAAATATTTTAAAAAAAGAATAACAACATTTTCATTTAGTATTTTAAATAATGAATCAACTAGTAGTAAGTACAATATGTGAGCAACAAACCTCTTCACCAAACCTCCCCCTCCCCACCCCTTAAACACAACTGACCCTTGTTTCCAACTTCTACCATCTGTGATTGCGTACTCACTGTCCCCAACCTCTCTCACTTCAATTCCCCCTCCCCCCTCTTGATTTGTGTTCACAGCCTTGCTCTTTGGTTTCAACTTTGTTGTATCATTTACACGTTGGACTGTAGAGGGGAAGTATTGTTTTTATTTTGATCTTGATGGTTTTTTGCTCCTTCTGTTGCCTACTTTGAGTAATGTTCCGTGTTAAAAAATAAAATAAAATAAATAATATATATATATATAAATTGTGCTGATTTACTTTTTCTTCCAATACACACACACACACACACACACACACACACACACACACACACACACGCACGCACACGCACACGCACACGCACACGCACACACACACACACACGCACGCGCGCGCGCACACGCACACGCACGCACACGCACGCACACACACACACACACACACACACACACACACACACACACACACACACACATATATATATATATATATATATATATATATATATATATATATATATATATATATATAGTTGTAATGGGGTGGTAAGGGGGTAAAGGGATAAGGATTGGAGGGTGAAGATAGGCACACTCCGCGCAGACCAGGAACATATAGAGGAAACCAGACAGTTGTTTAGCTTTTGTTTATTTGGGTACTAGGAAATACTAAGGAAGACATAGGAAGACATAGGAAGACATAGGAAGACAGTGCAGCAAATACATCCTGCAACAATATAAAATATGCACACATAAATATAAACAAGAAATAACAATGATTAGGTATGATTGTAGGCCTTGTGCCATAGCACTCAATGTTAAACAACATGAGGAAATACACAGTCACAGCAGTGGAAGGAGCTCACTTTATGACTTAAATGGCATGATTAAACTGACACTGACACAAGCCTAGTTGGGGTTTGGAAACATAACATAGGTCGGTTTTACCTGACCCTATGCTTGCTTAACCCATACACAAACATTTGAGTTCATGTGAGTTAACCCAAACCAAGTATTGTAACACTGACATCATCATCTGCTGTGTTACTAAAAATAGACTACACATCAAAGTAGGCTGATCAGTTTTACGTGGAAAACTGACTAAAGACAAATGTAGGCCTATTGAGAGTTTATCATTGAAGTAGCAAGAAACTCAATAAAAAAGGAATGTCTTGTTGATACTATAGTATCAGTATTAACACAACACCATACTAAGCCTATCACACACACCTAGGCCTATGAATGAAACTATTGCCAAGTAGGCCTACACCATAGCATGGTATAAGCCTAGATCAATAATATTAATACAATGTAACATGGAAAAGAGCAAGTTAGGCCTTTAAACAATATAATGTCTGCAATAGTATTAATAGCATAAAAATGAGCAAGTTAGGCCTTTAAACAATATAATGTAGGCGAAGTGCCCCTTCATTGCTTACACGCAGTAGACTGACGTCACACACGAGTGGGTGTGAGGATAGACCAGAACGATCGGAATGTTCTAATTTTCAGTCTCTCAACATAAACTTTGGCCTAGTGCCGTTATATTTATGAATGAACTGACGTCACGATGGTTCAGTGACGGGAATAGCAGTGTACAACGGCAATGCCTAAACAACCGTTAACAGCAGTGTTGAAACGGCAGTGTCTAAGCAACCGTTAACAGCAGTGTTGAAACGGCAGTGTCTAAGCTGCAGTGTTTAACGGCAGTGCCTAAACAACAGTTAACAGCAGTGTCTTTTGTGTGTTGATCTAGATCATCACATAGATTCACGGCAAACTCGAACGTCATTGGTTCGGTAAAAAGTAAACAAAGTTGGACTTCCTGCTGTTAACAAACATAAAAATACATCAAAGTATAGTTCAAACATCAGTACTTACAGTAGTCACTGTAGATTCACATCAACAGCATGAATGAGAAGGCAGGCCGAGATCGAGCAGACGAAAATCTATAAACCTAGTGCTAAATTATTAATTTGTTGATTGAAAAAGTGTGAACCCAGATTTTGGGCACTTTTTATATATATGCTCGAGAGCCGGACCGCAAGGACAGCAGTCGCTGGATGTAGCGAAAATGGCTCTGTGGGTGGCGAGAGTGACCAGATCTGTGTTTGTTTGGTTTTGTACAACACAGATATCTATGCCACTAATCACTAAACCCTGGCATGTTGTATATGAGAAGAAAGAGGATGAACTAAGCTCTATTCTGACTACTATTATAATAAGGAGATCTAACTATATATTTATAATAATTATGAAAAACCTTGTATTTTAGACCCCACTGAAACAGGTTCAAGCTACTAAATAATTAATTTATCTAAACTCATACCACATTACACCGATCTTTCATAATGGATTAATACACTAAAGTACTACCTTTCTATACATATACTATGTCACTATGTTAGATGACACAGTTAAAATATAATTAGCATTCAATGTCCAGTAACAAAAATAAGCTAGCCGAAAACCCGGTTTTCGGACTGAGTCCACACCGGTGGTCAGACGGATTGTGACGTTGACACAGCGTCGGTGTAGCTTTCGTCAAATGTTCTGTTTTGACGTCAAATAAAGTAGCTACTTTGCATGTAGGACATTGAAAGAGTTGTTTAGTAACAACATTATGAAAGGATGGCTTTGATAAAATAGGATTTATAAAGATAAGAGGTGACATAACTTGGCCGGTTAGATTGCCAGTTTTTAGGATAAATCAGCCATTCAATGTCTTAATTAACAAACTAATAAAGTGATTGGCATAACTACAATAGGATTTTATTATTGGAATGACAATCAAATAGAAGAAAATGGCTAAATTATAAGTTTATTATTACTACTAGTTGGCCTGAGATTTGAGGGGAGGCCGTTGGAGATTTGAAAAGCCGGGTCGCGTAATACGATTTGAATTTTGACATGTCTAAAAATAGATATGATGTCATATAGCGAGGCGCGTGCGACTTGGAAAAATGGCCTAGGCACACTTGTCGTATGCTAAATACTATTGCGTGACAGGTAGGCCTTATGAAATACGGCACACTGTCATATATATATATATATATATATATATATATATAAACGTACAAGAATTGAAGAAGAAAAAACAACCACACCATTAAACTTTCCTCTTATATATATATAGTTTGCTTTAATAAAACTTTTTTTGTGTCGAATATTTAAGTTTGTGAACCTAAGAAAGAAACTCAATAACTTTATATATATATATATATATATATATGCTCGGGTTGGCATCCACTGGACAGTCAAATTGCAGGCCGATCATGCAAACTGATGAGACCTTCTCTTAGGTCGAAACAGCTGTCTTTGCATAAGGCACTGTCCCTCCCCCATTGGGAGAAAAAGTAAATCAGCACAATTTATATAATGTTTTATTATTTTTTTTATTCTTTGAACACAGAACATTGCTCAAAGTTAACGTTAACTGGTTTTGTTTCTGAGGTTCACAAATAAAGACATTGGACACAGAAAAGCTTTATCAAAGCAAACTATATATATATAATATATATCGCCAAAATATATATATATGCACACACACATACACAAACAGACATACACACATACACAAACAGACATACACACATACACAAACAGACATACACACATACACAAACAGACATACACATGACACACACATACACACACTCGCACAACCTCCACCCCCCAATTCCTAGCCTAGTTTGTTGATGTTTTTGTTAAATACTGTTTATTAGTGCATAAGATTTACTGTTCATCGACACACACACACACACACACACACACACACACACACACACACACACACACACACACACACACACACACACACACACACACACACACACACACACACACACACATACACAATAATACATACACACACACACACACACACACACACACACACACACACACACACACACACACACACACACACACACACACACACACACACACACACACACACACACGTGCGCATCCCCCCCCTCCCCGATTCCTAGCCTAGTTTGTCGATGATTGGGTGTTTTTGTTAATGAATGTTTATCAGTGCATAAGATTTACTGATCATCGAGTGGTGATGCTGAATGTAGTGAACATTTTGCACTCTTCCCCATGGCAACACAGTGATATGCAAGTAACCTTACGAGTTACTATCGCTGTGTTGCCATGGGTAAATAGTGAAAAATATTCGCGTGTACACTAACCTTTAGTATATATTTCCATGGTTTCTCCGGTAACTCTATCTACCCAATAGTTATTCCTCCTCCTCCCTTGCTGTCAGAGCTGTGATCTCGTCAATCATTGTGAGGCTAGTGGGGAGTTGCACTAGGTTACGCTATCCGCACGAATAACTGTTACGCCAAAAGGGGTCGTTTACTTGAGAGAACGTTTCTGGGAAGGAAACAAATTCAAGTTCTTGTCTGGTTGGTCTTTTAAAAAAATCATTTTAACGAAACTTTAATGAGCCGATCAACAACAAGACATTTATGAACCCCCTACAAGTCACGTGATAGTTCTGGATAGTTTGGGAAGAACAAGACGTTAGAGGCCTGTAGAGCGTCGCTCCTACCTCTTCAAATTAAGGATGATTTTGCACTAAAAGTACCACAAGCCACATTTGGTTTCGAGTGATGCACCTTCCTACCTTCCTTCCTACACTACTATGCCTCCAGTGAGCACACCGCTGCTCGTTCTAGTCCACCTTCCTTCCTACACTGCTATGCCTCCAGTGAGCACACAGCTGCTCGTTCTAGTCCACCTTCCTTCCTACACTGCTATGCCTCCAGTGAGCACACAGCTGCTCGTTCTAGTCCACCTTCCTTCCTACACTGCTATGCCTCCAGTGAGCACACAGCTGCTCGTTCTAGTCCACCTTCCTTCCTACACTGCTATGCCTCCAGTGAGCACACCGCTGCTGGTTCTAGTCCACCTTCCTTCCTACACTGCTATGCCTCCAGTGAGCACACAGCTGCTCGTTCTAGTCCACCTTCCTTCCTACACTGCTATGGCCCCAGTGAGCACACAGCTGCTCGATCTAGTCTACTCAACAAAACTGTCCTTTTTTCCATGGACACAACAGCCACAAAGTCAAAAGTGGGTTTTTTGCACTTGATTAATTATCACGTGAAGAAACATTACAATGCGGTCTCAAGTACAGTACAATCAATTAAGCGCGGCAATATACACCACGTGGGGGCCCCAAAGGTTGCTAGCCCAATAGGTCGCCAGTGTCCTACAAAGTTGCCTCCTCTTTTCAAATGTGCATAATCCATGGAGCATAAATGATTGATTGATTAATTTGTTTGGTTTGATTTGCCCTATCTCCGACCCGAAAAGGACTATAATATTTTGTTTGTTCTTAACCCAATGTACGATTGGACAAGGACTGTGTTTCTGTGTTTTTGTTGTGTGTAGGTTTTTTGTTTTGCTTTGGGTTTTTTGGGGGAGGGGCAGGTTTTTTTGGTCAGATCTATGATTGTCCAATCACAGAGAAATGCACTGACATCAGGTTAATCCAATACTAGTCTATGCTATTATAGAATCCGTGTTTTAATAATA
>JAGGCT020003405.1:0-14039 GCA_017654935.2 Phymorhynchus buccinoides | reverse complement strand
ATGATGATAATGTTGAAGATTATGAGAACGACGACGACAACGACGATGATGATGAACATGACCATGCAGACAGTGATGGGCACAATGACGAAAATGACAATGAAAACGATAATTGTGCAGTGCTGAACGATATAACAATCCAGAAGCCCGTGAAGTTAAGCAAGTACGATTTTAGTTATTCCGGGGTGTCCGATGAAGGGACTATTGTCAACGACCACTTCTTTACGTCAAAGACCATCAGCGTGAAAATGGTGACCAGGAACAAGAACCAGGTGCTGTGGTGGAGGGCGGACCTGCAAGGTCTCTGTTCCGTGCACACCATGTCCATCAGCTACCTCCAGGATGACCCAGGTTGGTTAGAGTGGGTGCTCAAGGGCACTTCTCATCAGATGTCGAGCATGAATTCATTTGTTTAACAGTGGCTTCTTTGATGTCCTGATAATTCCCCACTGGACAATTCTCCGCAGGACAATTCCCCTCTGCTGACAATTCCCCACAGGACTACTCCCCTCTCCTGACAATTCCCCTCTGCTGACAATTCCCCACAGGACATTCTACGTAATGACTGTGGACAGGTGCATATGCTTATACGATTTTGAAAAAAACGAAGCAGCGAACAGAACAAACTTGCAGTTAGTGAGGGGAGTTATTTTGACATTTACCGAATATTGGGCCATGACTAATGACTGCTGTTTCAAACAATACATTTGTTGTAAGAAATTGTTGTCTTCCAGCTGTGAAGTTTCTTTTTTCCGTTCATTTCCACTTGCCAGAAACTATGCAAGCTTTAGGCCTCTATTATTTTGTGAATTCTTTAGTGTTGTGCGGCTAGTCCACATTTCTTTCTTGATTCATGTTTGTATTTTTATGTGAGCAGGATGAGAAAAAAACTTTGTCAGCTTACTCTTTAACCCTCAATAAAGATCATTGTGACTTGGTTTGACAGCTCGTGCGCGCACGCACGCACGCACGCACGCACGCACGCACGCACGCACATGCACACACACACGCACGCACGCACGCAGGCACACACGCACGCACACACACACACACACACACACACACGAATATATCAACACAATCATGAGTATCCACCCTGTCTCCCAAAGCTTTCCCCCAATATCATCCTCATCAATAACTTACGTTTTGATTTACTTTTTGACTTTATAAAAAGTCTATCTGATTAAAAAAAACCCACCAACACATTAACAAGTAAGGTTAATAAGAAAAAGTATTATTTTTGTGATATTAAGTTCTTCCTCTCCCCATTAGGCTTTCCACCCCCCACCCCACAGCTTCTCCCTCCCACAGCTTCTCCCTCCCACCTCTTGTTTTCCAGTAACAACATAATTATGTGACCACTTTGTTATGTTTCCACATGTGATAATTACTGCCGTTTTTAAAGATGTTGTTGAAAAATATATTAAAATCGGAAATTTGTACTCTCAAAGGGGGTGTTTGGTGAATTATCGACGAAGGCACTTTTTATATTATGTGTTTTCGTTACACTAGGAGCAAGAAATTATTTGGGAACATTCATTAATCGATTAAAAGTACTCACTTTGCACTGTGAGAAGACAACCTGAACTTAACTTCGGTGTACTATTTGAGATCAAGTTGCTGCTTTTCACGATGCAACTCGGAACTCTTTAAGCCCGTTATTTATAAGATAATAATAATAATAATGATAATAATAATAATAATAATAATAATAATAATAATAATAATAATAATAATAATAACAATGGGAATTTATATAGCGCTCTTTCTCACATGAGCTCAGTGCGCTTTGCATTGAATACTAGAACATTAAAGGCAAACAAATAATGAATCATTAGAAAGTAAAATAAACACGATGATTGCCACCCATACTATAATTGAAATTTAATAAGCTAACACATGAATCCCTATTAAAATGATTCTTGGTCAAGCGATATCATTATAGAGATCGGAATATTGTTAATTCAACAGTTGAATGTTCCTTACTGATCGTGACAAATGGTGGTTTTGCTGGAAGCAGTGCTTCGTGTAAACAAAAGAGAAAACAATCACTGAAAATCATTGAACTGGATTGCTTTCCCAGCAATTATTAATGCTTTTAGTCGTTATCTTTAATGGTTTTGGGTTCTGAACTTACTGAAATCGCGTTGGATTTCACTCAGTTGGTCCATCCGTCGCGACTCCGTCTTTTAGCACAGCCTACGTCAGCCAGCCAAAGAACACCTATCTTCAACGGGAAAGCCACAAATTTCTGTGACGTCACAGCAGAAACGGCCCAAGAAGCAAGATAGAGTAAAAATAGCCCTATCCAACGGATGTCTGCTTCGTAGATTTTCGTGTTGGATTGTAGGTAGAAATTCACTTCAAAACAAATTATTTAGGTTTTTTTTATAGTTTATTTGATGTATATTCGGTCAAAGTCAAACATATATCACACGGAAGGTAATTAACTGGTGAATAAAACTGTGACCATTTTAAATGCTTAGGCCTACAAGTGATAGAAATTAGTGGCTAACAGCGCGAAGTGACTAAGAGGATTTCTCCGATCATCGGGATTGTGACAACGTCATCGTCCGACACCGACACCTGGTGTATTTCTAAAAATCTTTAACAAATATTCAGGCCTCATTATATACACACAGAATACATGACTCAAAAGAAAAAAAGTTTCATCTTTAATTTGCACTTTATTTTAAGACAATACATTCACAAATAGCAACACTAAAACAACCTGAAAACTACTGAAAATAGGCTCATTTTAAAATGGGAGCAATAATGACCTTGGCAGTACATATCATATTTCGTGACCAGAATGTTTACAAATAGCTCTTTTCACTGCTTTGCAGCTCTGGAGTATTTGAAAGAGTATTCTGCAGTGGTCACTTATGAAGACAAGTTACCCGATAGTCCCAACAGTGATCAGATGTGCGTCAAAGTTTCGAGAAAGACACCCGCCACAAGTGGCGACAGATTCAACTGCGACCCCATTCTATATGGAAAATACTTCTGGATCACCGCCAAGTACAAGCTAGGCCTACTTAAAATCGTCGTCAAAGGACTTCCAGTCTACTGTGAGTGTCCTCGTCCTTCTACTCTCTCTCTCTCTCTCTCTCTCTCTCTCTCTCTCTCTCTCTCTCTCTCTCTCTCTCTCTCTCTCTCTCTCTCTCTCTCACCCTCCCTCTCCCTCACTCTCTCTCTCCCTCACTTTCTCTCTCTCTCTCTCTCTCTCTCTCTCTCTCTCTCTCTCTCTCTTTCCCTCCCTCCCTCTCTCTCTCCCCCTCCCTTTCTCTCTCTCTCTCTCTACTCTCTCTTCCTCTCTCTCTCTCTCTCTCTTTCCCCCTCCCTCTTTCTCTCTCCCCTCCCTTTTTCTCTCTCCCTCCCTCCCCCTCCCTTTCTCTCTCTCCCCCCTCCCCCCATCCCCCCCCCCCTCTCTCTCTCTCTCTCTCCTCTCTCTCTCTCTCTCTCTCTCTCTCTCTCTCTCTGTCTACAGTGTTTGTTAAGTGCTCTTCTGTGTGTTGTCTACAGTGATTTGTTGTAAGTGCTTGGGCCTTCTGTGTGTACTACATGACGGTTTGTGGGGGGGGGGGGGGGGGGGGGGGGGGGGGGGGGGGGGTGGGGGGGGGGGTTTGGGGGGGGGGGGTGGGGGGCACGTAATCGCCAGCTACTGTGAGTATGACTTTTTGCTTTTGTTTGGCCCAGGAAAGATGCATTGTGTGGTTCACTAGAATGGTTTCGGACAGGCACCCCATGTTTTGCCATTCTCCGACACTGACGCCGACTGTACCTTGTGTGCCGCCCACCCCTTGTGCCACCCACCCATCTGATCTTAGGGTTTTCTTCATGCTCTGTGCGGAGATAATATTAATAATAATAATAATATAAACGGATATTTATATAGCGCTTTTATCGAGCACAAAGCGCTTTACAATCAGTATTGAAACACTCACACACGCAAAACAGACGCACACGCACGTACGTGCACGCACGAGCGTGAACGCGTTCTTGCACACAGACATACACCACACATACCCACACACATTTCATAAAACACACAGAAAAACACATTCTCACTGAAGCGCACACAAACTTACTCAAGCATACACTTGTACAAATACACGCGCACACGCACGCACACACGCACGCACACACATACACACACGCGCACTCACATACACAAAGCACTCACGTGTACTCACACTCACAGACACATACTCACACACACTCCTCTCCCCCCCCCCCCCTCTAGCCGAACACAATCTCTCCTGCGCACGCATACACTCATACACATGCAAGCACATATACCCACACAGAACACACAACACACACACACACACCTGCTTGGAAGTGCGGCCGTGGGCGCACGCACACTCACATTCGCGCACACGCTCACAAATTACATACATACATACATAAATTATACACACACACAAATTACATACATACAAACATACGGACACACATCGCACGCACACGCACACACACGCACAAGCACACACACGCACGCAACACACACACACACACACACACATAGCACACACACACACACACACACACATGGCACATGCAGATGGAGATGGGGGTGTTATTGGAAAGACTGCCGGAACAGTTGGGTTTTCAGGTTTGTTTTGAACGATGATAAAGATTGACTATGTCTGACAGCAGAAGGCAATGAATTCCAGAGTTTGACTGCTGATGATGTAAAAGCTCTACCACCGTGCCTATCACGCTTAAATTTTTGTATTCGAAAGATCCTATTGTCATTTGCTGAGCGGAGAGATCGAGATGGAACGTAAATTTCAAGAAGCTCAGAGAGGTATTGCGGTGCTGTTCCCGATATGATCTGATAGCAGAGACAGGCAGCTTTGTAGTTTATTCTTTGTTGAACGGGTAGCCAATGTAACTCTTTAAGTAGAGGTGATGTGTGTTGAAGACGCTTGGCTTTGAAGACCATTCTAGCAGCAGAGTTTTGAAGTTGTTGTAAGGGTTTGAGAAGCGCCTGTGGGCAACCAAGTAGAAGGGAGTTGCAGTAATCTAATCTAGACAAAATGTATGAACTGACTAGCGTTTTGGTTGCCTCGGTCGTGAGAAAGGGGCGTATAGAGCTGATTCGCCTGAGTTCGATGTATGCAGCCTGGCAGATCTTAGTGATATGATGTTGCATGGAAAGGTCTTCATCCAAGAAAACACCAAGGTTGCGAACATGTTCAGAAAAATGGATGTTGGAATCTCCAAGGGCAATGGTGGAGGGCAGAGAGCTAGAGTCAACAGATGGGGGAAGCACTCTAAGTGCTTCAGTCTTGTCATCGTTTAGCTTAAGCTTATTGTTTGACATCCATGTTTTCACTTCAGTGACACAGTCTTGAAGAGTGTGAATAAGCTGGTCATGAGCTAGCGGTGAAGCATGATGATTGAGTTGAGTATCATCGGCATACATTTCATGACGGACAGAGTGTTTCGCTATGAGGGGGGTCAATGGGGTGGTATAAAGAATGAACAAAATTGGTCCTAACACGGAGCCTTGTGGGACGCCAAAATCAAGAACTGACTCAGAAGATTTGTTTTCATTTACTACAACTATTTGTTTTCTTTCATGAAGATAGGAACGAAACCATTTGAGGACATTTCCAGTGATTCCAAAATTTTGTTAAGTTAGCTCAGAGGAAGTTGTACGATAAAGCTCCTAGAGCAATGTTTTCAGTACTGCGCAAGTGCAGGAAGCTAATGTTACCTGTTGACGTACAGACTGATTTATTTGATAAAATTATAGCCCCTATTTTATTGTTTGGTTGTGAAGTTTGGTGTCCCCAATTATGCAATTTGGCAGCTAAAATGCAATTAAAGTATAATAAATTAGTGCTGAGCTTAAACAAATCCGGCTACGCCTACGTATATGGTTCTAGGCTAGTTAGGTCGTTATCCTATAGAGATCTCTACAAAAAGTCGTATGTTGAATTTTTGGTTTAAACTTAGGGATGCTTCTAATGCTGAGAATCTTTCTAGTATCTTTCATAGACTTATTTTGGAGTTATATGCTTCTGGTAAGTATAAAGCTAATTTTCTTCAAACAGTACATAATACGTTAAATTATTTGGGTTTCAGTGATGTTTGGCTTGGCCAGTATGATATTAATTTCAGTCAACATTCTTTCCAACAAACAAATAAATCGGTGTTTGCGTGACCAGTTCGTCCAGACCTGGCAAGCTGAGTTAAACACACACAATCTTTACACGAACTACATAATATTTAATGAAGCCTTTGTGTTAAAAGAATACTTGATCATTCTCCCTGAATACCAGGTCAAATGTATTCTCAAAATTAGAGTATTAAATCACAGGTTACCTATTCAGCAAGGACGTTTTCAGGGAATTGTTCATGGAGAGAAAATGTGTAATAAGTGTGAATCAAATGATTTGGGAGAGGAATGTCATTTTGTTTTCAATTGTCAATTATTTAGCAATAGCAGAAAACAATTGTTGAAGCATTTTTTTATTTGTGATTAAAGACACCCTAATACTAGTAAGTTCAACAAACTGTTTACAACACGTAATAAGAAAACTATGCAAAATGTAGCAAAATTTGTTAAATTTATTATGCATAGCCACTGATTATTCACATTTCATTGCTCTGTTGTCTATTGTATCATTATGGATGTGCTTGCGCGTGTGTCTACGTGTGTGTTGCGTTATGTGTATGAGTATGCACGTGTATCTGTGCGCGCCCTGTGGTTAATATATGTGTATGTAGGAGAGAGAGAGAGAGAGAGAGAGAGAGAGAGAGAGAGAGAGAGAGAGAGAGAGAGAGAGAGAGAGAGAGAGAGAGAGAGAGAGAGAGAGAGAGAGAGCGAGAGAGAGAGCATGAATGTATGCATGTGCTGGTGTGAGCATTGCATTTGTAATTTGAATATATAGTTTATATATTATTATGCCACTATTTCACTGAATTTCATGATGATGGTTCGATTGCCTACCATGTGGGGGTCATACTGATATGTAACTGATATGTAAAAGGTTTGATTGTAGTGATGTGTGATATGACAATTTGGTATGTCGTGGTTTAGTTGGATGGGGTGCATAATTATGTGAACCGCACCATTGTAAGTGGATTAACAGGTTTGATAGGACGATGTTTGTTGCAGTGATTATTTTATGTTGTGCTTTGTTACATTGATTGATGTACGAATCCACAGCAGTTCTTGCCGCAACCCTTCAATGTGACTGGATATTGATCTATATTTTCTGTTTTTTCGTTTGTTTGTTTTTGTATGTTGTTGTTGTCGTCAAAGGTTTGTTTGTCCGTTTATTGTTTGTTCTTTTTTACTTTTTTTCTTTTTTCATTGTTTATATTTATTTTTAAATCCATGTACCCCCAAGGGCCTTTTTTGGAAATAAAAACCTTCAAACCTTTACTACGTTGGATCTCGTGATGGACAGGATGTTCTGGTCTACCCTGTTGCAAGAAAAGGGTGAACCCATTCAGCTGTCTCAATGCTCCACAAGGCCATAATTACTAAATTCATAAGAATATTTTGGTATTAATGTTTGTGCAATATTTATCAGTCCACACTCCTAAATACAATTGCATCTGAATAGCTTTGTCTAGTAACGACATGCCCACAAAGGAATGAATATGACGAAATTATATTAAAGGACCATTAGCTTCTCGTAAACAACGTGCAGAATGATGCAAAATAGATTTGGATTATAAACTCTGACATAATTCAAAGTCACAGACAAGCATAAAACTGAACGCAATCATACTGTTAGCTCAAAGTTAGCAAAATTGCGCTGAAGTTTCTTCTTCTCTGTCTTCTGCTATCTTGAAATCTCGTCTACGGGCAATTAGCTAAAATGAAGTAGTTTGGGTCCTAGGCAGTAGGCCTAGTTTAGTAGTCACACTAGTGTCAGATGAATCTTAAAAAAGGGCAAAAAGATTTTGCTTTAAAATGTTTGATTGCTGATAATGGTACACTGACACATCCAAATTACACTCTTATGGATTTATGAAAAAAGGGGAGATACAAAACCAACCATTTTGTGTCCGTAAATTAACCTGTCAGTATGACTTCTCTCAAGCACCTATTGTTCGACAATGTGGTGTTGCGTCTGTCACACAGCACTGACAATGCTTCTTTCTACCATGACGTCAGATCTAAAAGAAATCTTCAATGAACTGTTTTTAAAATATATTGTCATAGCTATAACAATCCACTTTACATGTGATTAAATTAATTAGATATGTTTCAGTTCACAAGTAACGCTTGAGACTCGTCACAGTAGCAACAAAAACATAGGTGTCTGATTGCATTTGATTTTGTTGTATATTATTGTTATCACATTTAAAAGATTAATTTGCCAGTGTTTGCCATTTAAAATATTAACGCGTTTATTAATCCCGAACATAAATCAAAATGAGCATGTGCATGAGAGAGACAGGGGTGGGAGAGAGAATGCGAATGCGAATATTTTTATTCAAATAGGCCAAGGCCCCATATGAAGGGGAATTGAACAAAGATCAACAGCCATAATAAACAATCCATCAAATAATAATAAATTCGGAATACATCATCATCATCAATAATCAATACACATGATACTAGTGTCGCTACAAATACCAATTGCTCCAGTCAGATGGCAGTTAATATCCAGTCAGAACATGGCAGAAGTAGGACTATGAAATAGCAATTTATCTCATTTTAAAAGCTTTATACACAAAAAGAGACAGATTTTGAATATCAGTTTCTTTCTTTGAAGCTAACAACAAGGGTTAACTTTTTCCCGACTAATCGGTTGCCAGTAGCCAGTAGCAATTTTGTGACTTGCCGCCTAATTGATTGCCAGTAGCCAATGGCCTAGCGCCGGTCTGTCCCCACATCGGTTACATTACAGGTGGAACTTGTTAAACAAAATCCTCGTCTTCCCTATTGCAGTATGAAGGAAGTAGCCTGTCTTAGTGGCGGGTAGAGTTTCAGATGAGATAAGCAGCTATCTTACTAAGCAAAATATACGGTTTTACTTCATGAGTATGACAAAAGGCTCTGTACATATTAAATCTATCACTATTTAAAACATGATCATGCCATATGAGTACCCAGTTTTTCTTACCCCTGTCATCCAGATAGTACATTTTATAAGCCATTCGAGAAAAACGATAATCATCCATCAAAATTGCCGATTCCGTGTATTTGGCAAGCTTTGAATGACTAATTATCACATAATCAAACCTGTCAGCATCATACTTTTTTTTCATTAGTGTTTGTTGTGTAAATTGATTGTCGTGTTATTTATGTCCTCCCATTTAATGTTGGTTAACAATTTTTGGGATTGTTTCGTAGGCTCATCAGAATTCGAAACAACTAAAAAATTTTTTAAAAGCAATTTGTTTTTGAGCAACGCCCCTTTCAAAGCTATGTTCTTGCACTAGTTGGCCACCATCACAGAACAAGAAGACATGAACTTGAATGCGTACAACTGGGAGTCATAATAATAATACGTATAGCGTTACGTCATAAGTTAGGTCTGAACGTATCCCAACAAGTTCCATTATTAAAAACGGGCCACAAACGGGCAAATTAATTTGTCTTCAAATAGTTCAACATCAGTCACAGGTACCTTGTTTATTTGACCCGAATTACGTCACACCAAATGGATTATCGCACAAATCCCATTTTTTGTGAGATTCAATGGCAGCTGGCAAATCTGCCCCAGGAGACCGATTTTTGCGAAATAAAAGTGTGTGCGCTCACTTTATCTTGACGCATGTGACATAAAGGGTAGGTTACATAGATACATTTTGTATACTGTGTCTATGTGTAGTAGGAAATAATGCTGAAACGTTTTCCAGAACGTTTTTCGGTTCGAATCGAGCCGCTCAAGGACCTTTAAAACATAGGCGTTTCAGACTCTCCGGTAAGTCTGTAATAGACTGCAGTGCCACCCAGGCCCACCAAACCATATCCACATAAAATGTGCGCACCAACACAAGGATCATAATTGCTGCACAATATAACCCATGGGATTAGACAAACGCCACATATGGGTTGCACTAATATCACCTGTCGTGCTCAAGAAAAAAATACTAAATGCATTTATATAAGCATTATGAAAAAAAAATCCATTTGTAGTATTTTGAGACCTGAAATTTTTAGACCTATTTTACGCGTTCCACGTTTTAGCAATCATTCTGTTATAAGACAAAGCTGTAATCAGCAGATAAATGAAAGCAACACCTAAGGTATATTGATGGGTTCAGCACTGACTCTAGAACACGTCTAAGTGATAACATAACCCAAACTGTATCATTACTTTTCTGTTGGCCCGTGATAGTAAATGCACCATCCCAGAGTGCATGGGCATTAACGGAGTTAAGACACATCAAGTGCAGGTAATAAAACATCACACATAATTCTAAATTATTATGCGCAACAGTTCACAATATGCAAACTAAATGCTGGTTCGCAAACTATTGCACAGCCTGACAAGCACGCTTTTATAACCTATCCCTCCAAAAATATAATTAATTTTATTGACAAAAAGGACACGCCCCCTTCAGATACAATTGCGTTGTATACATGTACGGAAGCAGGGGGGAAAGACAAATGAATTAAGTCTAACCTGTATGAAATTGATCCATCATTTTTGAAGTTGTTTTCTTTAGATCTTGAACACTTGATTAATGTGTCTGCAGTTTTGGTGGATGAGCAAGGGGTCATAAACAAGTATAATGTATCATTTAAAACAATCAGGGTGGCTTGCCCAGGAATAGAATTTTTCACTGATCAGAACAACTTTGTATTCCATCAGTTCAATGGGTCAGCCTGTCGTGATTCGTTTGCAGTTGACTCTGTGTCTTCTAGCACCATTCGCATCAGTGTATGTGGTAATCACATAATCCATTGTGAACTATATCAGCGAGTTAAACAGTACACCAGGATTTATCTTCGACGTCTCCAGTACTGGTGTGACACCATTCAGTGGTCCACTATTTTGTCAGTGAATGGCAAAATACGTGACCGATTGACAACTAGCATACGATGTGATTGGCATAGCCCTGAGGAGTTTTACTACTGCAAACCAAATCATGACCACATATTTATAGAACATCACAACAATCCTCGAGTTACAATAAATTTAATTGAATTCACACACTTTGAGATCGTCATGGAACAGTTGGGGAAGTACTCCGGGTACATGATACTACTGCCAGTCTGGCATATCCGGCTTATCCATGGAGAAGTAAAAGGTCCCGCTGGACACGCTGTTATAATCAGCTTAAATCAGACTGGGGGACTGATGCAAATAATACGAGGGTCCGTGCTTGAATATACAAACAAAACAGCAAACCAGCGAACAAAGTTCTGCCTTGATTATGTCACACTCGCTGTCGTGTTTTCTGCGTCACATCTTTTATTGTCGGTTGATGAGGGGTACAACAACGACAGACTGTATTTTTCTACAGTTCCCGGCCATGTTAAACCCTGTAAGCTGCCCAGTGGTCTGTTCAACTGCTCTGTCTCTCACTACTCCCAGTTCCAGGACCACCTGCACTGTAACCTGAGGAAGCAGTGTGAACATGGACGGGATGAGACAGAACACTGCCCTTTCAGCAGTCCTCAGTGCCAGGGACTGGTGGCTTCTGTGGGGAAATGTTTTACTTTGGTAAAAGGAACCACTGAGGCTGAACACACAGAATCAGAATATTTGTGTGCAGAGACGGGTGGACGAATCATTACATTAAAATCAAGAAAGGAGCATGATGATGCTTTGCCATTATTTAAAAAACACTACGTGTACTTCCTAATGCTTGGATTATCAGTTGGGTGGCATTCTGCACCATTTGTTTATAGCAAGTTTGTTAAGTGGGACAATGATACATTTGTATATATCATAAACCATCTGTCACTGGCCTATTTTCATAACTGGAAGGAACAATACTATCCTGAACGACCAATCCGTTATGGATTCTTATATAATGGGGCACTTAGGATTGATGAGATTTATATTCAGAAAACAATGGTTTGCATGCTTATTTGTGAACATAATTTCTCATCCTTCAATTATCATCAGTCTATACTTAAACAACCAGAATTCAACTTGATCAAATCCATGATTGCAAAGACAAAAACACGACAGGTTATGTTTGTCTTTCCAAACGGACACTTTACACATTCGTTTTTGCTTTTGTATTTCAGAAGTAAGGCTGAGACAGCAATGTCAATGCATCCCCATGTATTTCTGAACACGAGTAGTGGAAATGAGTGTTCATCTTCCTCTCTGCAGGCAACCAATGGATGTTCATTCCACAGTGTGTTTTCATGTGACGATGGAGTCACCACAACTCACCCCACTTTTGTCTGTGACTTTAGACAGCACTGCCCTGATAACAGTGATGAGTCATTTTGTGAGCATCCACCGTGTGATGGCTTTATGTGCAATAATGCTCAATGTGTGTCGAAAAGCGAACGTTGCAACGAATATTCAGACTGTTTGGACAGTTCTGATGAGGCTGACTGTGCCGTATCTGAAAAGTTTCACGACGTATTCAAGACACAAAAATATCGCATCAAAACAAATATAACACGATTTTACATCAACTTGGATGGCACTGGCTATTTCACTTGGGAGTTGATGAATGCAAGGGACTCATGTCCTGACACTCATTATAGGTGCACAACAGATATGCTTTATTGTCTTCCTGGTTACACTCGTTGCAATGGATTTAGCGACTGCGTTTATGGAGAAGATGAACAGAACTGTGAAGGGGAAGAAGTGCGCTCGTTACTACCAATGTCGTGATTCCCAAGTCTGTGTGCATGAAGATCACCTGTGTGACGGCTGGGGTCAGTGTCCACAGCGGGATGATGAACTGACCTGTGACATGACCTGCCCTGAAGGCTGCCTCTGTCAAGGGGATTCCTTTGTGTGTGGTCAACCTTTTCCTGCCAGTATCTTCCCCCGCCTTCGCTATGTGGATGCTACAATGTCAGGGATGCCGCTGACTGATTTCTCAAATAATACGTATCTTGTTCACCTGAGCCTGGTTCATTGTCTTCTGGAAAACGTATCAGGTTTGGAAATCAATAACTTACGATTTGTAGACCTTTCCAACAATGCTATAACAACTCTGGGTCTGTCGTTTTTTCTTCATTTGCCAAATATACGGACCATATCCCTGGCAAACAACCCTCTCCACACCATAACAAGAGCATCATCGAAAAATATACATTATGGGCTAAGACACATTGACATATCAAAGACAGCCCTAGTTACACTCGAAAATATTTTTTTAACATGTCCACATTTTATAAACTATTTGAATGTGTCCCATAGTTATATTAGAACAGTTGGATCTAAAGGCTTCAAAGCCATGCATCAACTGGTTGAAGTGGATTTAAAAGAAAACCCATTAAGAAACTTCCCACTGGATTTGTATTCCAGCTTGTACAGCTTGCAAAGCATACATTCATCAGATTACAGGCTTTGTTGTACTGATATATTTCCAAAGCAGCAGAAGACGCCAAAATGCACAACAACAGAGGCCGTACTCCCGTCATGCAGAACACTTCTACCCTCTGAGATACATGTGATTTTATTTTGGCTGGTGGCTGTGTCAGCCATTGTGGGAAATTTGACATGTTTCACTATTTCAATTTCAGTCAAGGACATTTTTGGCAGCAGATTCATTTTAGCAAACGCCCATGTGCATCTTGCAGGTTCATGTATGGGATGTCATGTTGTGGCTGCCCTGGCAGCGAATCATCTATATCAAGGGGAATACATCTGGTTTGAGAAAACATGGACAAACAGTATCACATGCAAGGTGAGTGGTTTTCTGTTCATGTTGTCACAAGAAACCTCACTGTTTGTGATGGCATACGTTACATTTGATCATTTGCTGAGCATTTGCTTTCCGATATTTTCTTTAATCTTCCAGAAATGCTCAACATTCATAACCTGTGCTGTGATGTGGATTCTTGGCTGTTTTCTGTCTCTGATACCCTTTCTACCTGGACTGTCTCACTGGGGTCTTGCAGGCCAAGTCTG
>JAGGCT020003404.1:0-14041 GCA_017654935.2 Phymorhynchus buccinoides | reverse complement strand
TCTTGTTTCGTGCCTGGCAAAAAGAGCTGTGAATTACCCTACAGAGACATAGTCAGCACTTTCGAAACAGTGAGTGAACATTTGTCACGTGAGCCACCAAACCCTCAGCCAGGCACTGCTGAAAGACAGTGTTCCGTCTCCGCCTGACCGTCTTCACCACTCTGTCCTCAGATTGCAGTGCAGGGCAGATCGGAGCTTGGAGTAGTGGCCTCCAGAAACAGGTGAACAGCCGCTGCGCAGCTGTTTGGTGACGGCAGGGACGAGTAAAAAATGGGCCAAATAAATCAGGCTCGCAGCTGTCACGCAACGGATTTGCCACGGGTGTACAACTGTGTCGCAACAATTTAGGTAGAAGGGCTACAGAAATGCTAGGGCTGATCCACGCACACAAATACAATGACCCTCTTGTGGTGCGTTTGGTTACCAACCGAGTACAGTAACCAGTGTCCGTGTACAAAGATCGTTCAACACTGACTGCAATCTTGAACGCTGATCCGCATGTTACTTCTATATTCTGATGTCGATCTTTCAGCTTTCTGTGAGGTGAGAATTTGGGAACTGCGATGTATCCAGCATTATGTGTGATGTACTTCACAATTATATTCAAATGCATCAATGGCCTGGATAGTCATGTTGATCATTGGTCTGTTTGTGTGAAACAAATACAACTTCTTTTGTTTAAAATCGAAGACCATGTATCCAGTAAAATGATGATGCCCGCAGGTTGTGCAATCCATACATTTCAGTGAGCTACAGTCTATGCAGGTTCTCCACTGACTCAAATCACACTCGTATTGTAGCCGCTTAGCGTTTATCCTGAGACCAATAGACACGTAGCTTCCCTTCAAAGACATTTTGCAGAAAGAAGTAGAGTCCTGACACATGCCATACACTGCCCCGTGCTGTGCCGGAAAACGAGGTAGTTTGTTTTCACAGTCTGAGCCATTAAACTGGAAGAACACACTGTGCACACTGCTCTGATTGAGGAAGAAGTCCAGTCCCGGGCAGATTGTGCCAAGTGTGTCCAGGTCCAGAGAAGAGCTGAGCTGTGTTGTGTTCATTTCCACTGGATCTAGACCATGATGACAAAAGAGATGCCAATTTGTTTTGAGCAAAGGACGTCATAGTAACATTTTAAATATTTTTTATTCCATATTCTCCGGGCTAAAAGCCTTTACTTTTTTCCTTCAACTTTGACCCTTGAGGCTAAAACAACGTTGCGGCTAATTTGTGAATATTCACCCTTCTGTATTTTAGGATGGTCGTCAACTATCTCCGATTCCAAACACCATAGTGCATTTCGCATCGGCGCCAAATGCTGCTGTATGCAACGAAAACGAACCGTTCTCATGCCAAAAACTGAGGGATTTAATCAGCTTTCTCATTCCTTCTTTAAACGGTGACAATTTGATTCAAAATATTAAAAATGTGATGGTCAACCATAAAACCAGTGGGTGAAAATGATTAACAATGGGTAAAAAGATCCATATAACATAAATGGTTCGATGTTAATAATAAGTATAGTGGAATGCAGGGTAAGAAAAGTCTACTAGTGTAAGAAGGACAAAGGCTCTTTACAACGTTTGGTGAACAGACAAATAAATCATTAGTGAAATTACACTAATGGAGAAATAGACACTGCCACCAAGGCCTTTATCCCCTACAGAAATACACATTGCCTCCTTTCTTCATGCGTTGTTTTAGATGGTTTATGTTATCCCGGTTGTTGTCTACATGTATTTCCTTTAGAGAAGGACTCACACGTGGTTTAGCAAAAGACTTAATTCACTCAATTATTTGTAACGCATAAAAGTTTGGATTGCAATTCATTTCTTGTGGCAAACTCTAAGATGATCGTTGTTTTGTGGTTGGATGATACATTTTCAGCTTCGGACTTGTTGGCATACTTCCACAAAGGCCTGTCGTAAGGGGCCGACTCAACCCAAATGTGATCCCATTGTGACGATGTCTGTGAGTCATGATTCCACGTGAAATACTTCCGTCTAAAAATAATTATACTTTTCGTTCACTATACTCAAGTAGACCCCAAGTACACGAATCAAATAAAATGTGTGAATCCAAAAATACAGATATTTTATCAGATTCGTGTACAGGGAGACTACACATAGAGTGAACGAAACTAGTTGGATTTCATCAGATTCATAGAGACAGCAGAAGTTCACGCGAATGATGCCTCACAAATGTCATAATCTGATCGCGGTGAATCGAATCGTATGCCCCCTGTAAAGGCCCACCTCGCCCCAATAACTTTATCATATTTAGAAAACATTTAGCAGTTACCCATCGACACTTTGCGGATTTCTTTGCCTACCACCATTGTAGCAATTTCTAGCCCAGTCCACCAGAAGAGCATCTACCTCCTCTGCTATACACCAGATCAGAGCATGATACTGGAGCGACAGCAGCCGGACGTCCTTGATCATGACCCCAAAATGATCCCCCAGTGTCATGTTGCTCCACCCTGGAATGAGCAAGCCTCCCCTCTCATTCAGTAAAGCATTCCTGGAGGCTTTTCCAAAACCATGCAGAGCGGTCCTAAAAAGACGGCCCACACAATAGTCATTGTAACAGCTTCAGACCCTCTTCCCAAAGGGTACCCGGATACACGTGCACACAGACGGTTCTGCTGAATATGCTGTTTGAAATGGTATGGGTCGCACTCACTAAAAGATAAATGTAAGAGAAAATGAGTTTGTGTGTGTGTGTGTGGTTTGCGGTGTGGCGTTTGCGCGCACGTGTTGTGTGTGTGGTGTGTTTGTGCGTGTGCAGTGCGTGCGTGTTGGTGTGTATGTGTTTACTTGTTGGGGTGTCTTTGGTGTGGGCATTTTTCACTCTTTCACCATTGGCGGCACAGTGATGGGCAAGTAATATTGTGACAGGCCTGTCGCTGTGTGCTTCGGGAGGTGGGGGTGGGGATGTTCACGTGTGCGGGCTCTTCAATGTGTATGTAGTTAATGTATTGCATTGTATTTTGTTTCTTGTTTTTATATTGACTGCAAGACAAATTTCCTTTTTTTAAATGGGACAATAAATAATTGATTGATTATGATTGATTGATTGATTGATTGAAAACGTAACATTTGAGTATAAGTACGTGTGTCTGTGACATATAGTTTCATCAAAACGTTTTAATTTCACAGTTTGTGTATAATCATGCCAGGCTTTAGTGGTTCCAACGAGTTGTTCTTAACACAAAGCACGCTTTTTTATTGCGAGACTTTTCTATGGAAACAAAATGTTTCCGAATAACAAAAATGCATATGAAAAAGGTTAAAAGAGTCGTTGTTTGCAGTGACATAGAAAAGGGGGTTTAAACATGATTGATGTCAATACAATGCAGACGTCATTCCTTTTGTCTTGGGCAGTCCAGCTGCTCTAGTCTGAAGGGGAAACATGGTCGATAATCCCTAAGTCCCTCTTCTCTGTCCTTGGCACCAGTTTATCCTGTTTTAAATCAGATGTTTCTTCAACACAATTTCCTGGATTGAATTATATCAAATCCGAATTCTGAAAAAAATGTATTGAAAATATGGCTAGATAATATGACTAAGCTTAAGAACGGCGCTCGTGATACATTATTATATTCATAAACCATGACAGTTTATGGAATAATTCACGATTAATATACAGACAAAAATGTTTGTTTTTTTAAAGAGTGGGCTTCTGCTGGCATCTCTCTCATTTCAGATATGGTAGGTGACGGTAATGTTTTGTCCTTCGATGTATGTATGTGAGAAGATAGGTAATAACCCAACACGTCAATTTGAATATAATGCAACATGTACAGCCTTGCACTCCCGTTCAGCCGAACAGATGCTTCGTTTATTTTCTACTGAAGAAAGGAATATAATCACACCACACATTAAAATCACTCCTCAAATCATTCAACATCATCTGACGACATATTCTACTATTCAACCATGCGCTCTAAATTTCTGGCTACGTAAATACAACATCGCTCTTACAGAACATCACTGGTCAATTGCACGCATTTCTACCAAAGAAAGAAAGACTCAGAATCCTACACTGGAAACTACTTCATAACATCTATCCCACAAATATTCTTCTCTACACAATGGATCTCATAAATAATATTCCCTGTACTTTCTGTAACGAAACTGATTTCATTCAATATTTCTTTTTCAAATGTTCTAGAATAAAGAAAGTGTGGAAAACGTGCACTGACGTAATCTTCAGGGAAACCAACCAACAACTATGTCTAACAGAAACTGATATTCTATTCGGATACGTGCCAGACAAAAGTAAAACACTGTTTGTTCGATATGTAAATCATTTGATTTTAATTGTTAAATTGGTGATTAGTAAATTTCGGTATGGCATAGGTTATGACATTACAACCCTTTTTGAAAAAGAACTAAATATACGGAAAACATTTTAGAGTCGCATAAACTAAACTCTCCACCAGCACCCACTCTCTCTCTCTACTATGCGCGGCGTGTAGGCGTGCACGCACCACACATGCGCACTCGACACACACAAGTGCACGCTCCCTGCGCGCTGAGCATACATAGGAACGCTTACCTGCGCCGTGGGCACACGCCTCAGCGATGCGTTTGCCCCTGCGTGCACACACACACAAGAAAAACGCACACATAGCGCGTGGACCTCGCTCCTCGCGCTACACACGCATCCACATCGCACACATACGCACGTCACGGCACAGCACGCACACGCACACAACAGATAGCAAAGTTGAACACACCAACATATGCTTTTTTTGCTTTTGCTTGTTTTTTCTTGTTTGTTTGTTTAGATTTCCCCCCTTTCTTTCGAAGTTTCATTCTTTCTTCTAATTTGTTTAGTTTTCTCTGTTTCTTTACATGTTATTTTCTTCCATAGGCACATCCGTTTGATGGAAACAGTTGTACTTAGATCTAGAGGCATTCATTTGTTGATTAATGAATTATATTAATTTATTTATTTATCTATTTACCTTTCTACTCATTTTTTGCATTTTCTTTCGGTGGTTGACCTGCTCCGGCAACAGCGGCGAGTTGTGTTTTGCATAAGTAAAAAGAGATAGAACTTTCGTGGTTGACCTGCTACCGCAACACGGGGAGTTGTGTTTTGGATTAGTAAAGAGAGATAGAACAGTGTTATCATGTGTCTTGTAGAAGTAAAAAGAGATAGAACAGTGTTAACATGTGTTTTGTATGAGTAATGAGAGATAGAACAGTGTTATCCTGTGTTTTGTATATGTAAAGAGTGATAGAACAGTGTTATCATGTGTTTTGTATAAGTCAAGAGATAGAACAGTTTTATCATGTGTTTTGTATAAGTAAAGATGGATAGAACAGTGTTATCACGTGTTTTGTATGGAGTAAAGAGACATAGAACAGTGTTATCATGTGTTTTGTATAAGTAAGGAACGAGATAGAACAGTGTTATCATGGGTTTTGTATAAGTAAGGGAAGAGATAGAACTAATGTTATCCATGTAGTTTTGTATATAGTAAAGAGAGATAGAACGGTGTTATCATGTGTTTTTGTATGAGTAGTAAGCGGTTTTATCATGATTAGTAGAGACGGTGTTTATCATGTGTTTTGTATTAGTAAAGAGAGATAGAGCGGTTGTGTTTTGTATTAGTAATGAGATATAGAGCTGTGTTATCATGTTTTTTGTATTAGTATAGAGAGATAGAGCGGTTTTATCATGTGTTTTGTATGAGTAAAGAGAGATAGAACAGTGTTATCATGTGTTTTTGTATAAGTAAAGAGAGATAGAACAGTGTTATCATGTGTTTTGTATAGTAAAGTAACGGTGTTATCGTGAGAAAGAGATAGGACGGTGTTATCATGTGTTTTGCATTAGTAAAGAGATAGAACGGTGTTATCATGTGTTTTGTATAGTAGTAAAGAGAGATAGAACGGGAGATAGAACGGTGTTATCATGTGTTTTGTATTAGTAAAAAGAGAGACAGAACAGTGTTATCATGTGTTTTTGTATCAGTAAAGAGAGATAGAACAGCGTTATCATGTGTTTTGTATAAGTAAAGAGAGTGTTTTGTATAATGTAAAGAGAGATAGAACGACAAGATGTTCATCCATGTGTGTTATCGTGTGTTTTTATAAGAAAGAGATAGATACTAGATGGGGGGAGGGGGGGGTAGGGTGAGTAGAAGTTTTTATTTAAAGGGCAGGCTATATACAGCCATATACAGAAGGGAGGTGAACAAAGGATTTGCTTGCCACTGGCTTCTACTCAACAACTACAAAGCTGAGGCAAGAGGCCTTAAAACCAGCGGCTGCACACTTTGAGAACAGCCCCCCACACTCCCAAAACGTCGTAGCTTCGTACTGACACCATGTTTGTCCTGCAGGCACTATGATGTTCCTGCCATCCCGAGGAGTCACAGACCATCCGTCAAGCAGTTCCAATGTCAAAGGGTTCAGGATGACTGATGAGTCCGATGCGGGCCTGAAGGTGTTTGTGAGCAGTGAGGACAGGAAAAGAGAGTGAGAGGGCATACTGTTAGGAAGGTAGGAGAAGTGCTGCTGCTCAGCGGTTTTTTCGAGTCTTCTCTACGTGCCTGGGCTAGTCTCAATTCGGGAGCCTCGACCTTGGCAGGCTCCCCTTGGTGACTGCACCATCGCCATGGATCGGTTTGGGGCCAATGTCCCAGGAGAAATGTGATGTCTTCAGAACTCATTTCTCAGAAGCATCTCATCTACCCCCCGCCCCCCATACATAGAAAAACATGGGCTTAAAATAGAGTAGGGAATCATCGATTGTGGTAAACGTTTGTCATTATGATAATATTGACCTTTTACTATCGAAAAACACAATTTTTTCTAAAGCTGGGTAGTCACGCTGGGCCTATATTTAATGGATATTCCGTGGCTATTGGTTTGGGGGTGCTCTTGTGTTGGTAGGAAGGGCGAGGTCCGTGAGTCTCTACGGATCCCATCAGCGTCTGAGAGTGTTTCTTTCCTGTTCTTGTTCAAAGATGCTACACTCCACAGCGCTAAATTCTGGTGTAATCCCATCCTAACGAAACTTTGCCAGAATGATTAGGCTTTAGCATTTGAGAATTTCGGGTCATAGTTGTAATCCAACAGTTAAATGGATAGAGATCTGCAAATAGATAATATTCTACATGTAGTTTGGTTTAAACAACTTTGTTGATCTCAATGTCAAGTAATACATGCAATACAACACATACAGTTAAGGAGCTATCAACAGGCTTACAGGCTTATATGGTTCTCGTCAACCATTCCGATGCACGCTAACATGTCGTTCGATGCATTTTGTCTGTTTGCATGTAGTTCTGGAGAACCATGTTACAACCTAGGTCTGCATGTGAGACTATCACTCTCCTAAACTAGAAGGCATTCGCACTTGTATTAGTGCTCCAGCCAAAGTAGGGGATTTGTTGGTGTTTGGGGACTTTCCGAAAAACACCATCTGTCCTTAAATCTCTTCAATTCACCCGGTGATGATCACTGATCTACTGATAGTTGGGCAGTATTCTACCAAGTCACCTATTTAGGTTGCGACCCCCTACTCGTATAATCATCAAATTGCTTGACGGGGGAACGCATATGCAAGAAAAGAGAACAAACTCTAGGCCAGCCTGCCGCGATTAGTGGATGCCCCTCTGCTATTCTGCAGGCACACATCAGTGAGATTTTCACAGCTAATCCTTCATTAAATGGATTCGTTCCTGAAGGGCAATTGGCCAGGGGTAAAGGTTGTGTATTTTAATGGTTTATTAGATCTACATCATTACAGTTGACATGAAACAGTTAGATATCTGTGTATAATATCAAGCTAATACTGTTGATTATAGTCAAATCTTCCCTTTAAAAAAAATGAGTCTTGAGAGATATGGGACGTGTTCAAATTGTGTGTGGTTCTAGCCCATTGAACGTAAAAAAGGAAAAAAAGAAAAAGAAAAAGAACACCTTTGGGATAATGATGAAAATCGTTTGTGAGAAGTACCATTGTGCAGATGTAAAACAACAACAAATGGAGAAACAAAATACAGAAAGATGAATATAACAAATAGACCCTGCTCTCTGGTAAAAGCTGCAAAACAATAGCGTCATTGAATAAAACAAAACACAGCAATGGAAAACAATTTCCAATTCAGTTAAGGTAACTTCCCGAAAAAGCAATTAAGTAGCTGGGTCGTAGTCGTAAATCAGCTGAGCCGCAGACACAGACAGCAGGGAAAACAAATAAACATTAGTTTACTTGTGAATGGACCCATAAGGTGCATGCGGTGTGTAGGTTCTGTGGTACTGTCTGTGTGTGTGTGTGTGTGTGTGTTGTGTGTGTGTTGTGTGTGTGTGTGGGTGTGTGTGTGTGGTGTGTGTGTTGTGTGTGGGTGTGTGTGTCTGTTGTGTGGTGTGATGTGTTAGTGTATGGTGTGGTGTGTGTGTGTGTGTGTGTGTGTGTGTGTGTGTGGTGTGTGTGGTTTTGTGTGATGTGTGGTTGTGTGTATGTGTGTGGTGTGTGGTGTGTTGGTGTGTGTGTGTTGTGTGTGCCTAGTGTTGTGTGTGTGTGTGTGTGATGTGTGTTGTGATGTGGTGTGTGGTGTGTGTGTGTGTGTGTGTGGGTGTGTGGTGTGTGTGTGTGTGAGAGGAGAGAGAGAGAGGAGAGAGAGAGAGAGAGAGAGAGAGAGAGAGGAGAGAGAGAGAGCGAGAGAGAGAGAGTATAATCTTTTCTGTGTCTTACTATTCGTTTTGCATTAGGCTAGTTTTCGTCCCTAGGACAGATTGAAGAACAGGCTTCGGCCTAAAAATCATAAATCCTTGTGCAATAGCGTTTCTTCAGTCGTTGTGGAAATGGCTGAAAGTATTTTTTTTCATAAAGCCCAAAGAGTACTGTTTATAAAGGCACTCTAACAAAGTTTTTCATGTGAGATTCGATAACACTAGCTGTTAGGAAGGGGACGTTAGTTAATCTATATTTTCATACATTTTCAAGCCATCTGATTTACCATAAGTAACCTTTCATAAATAAACAGTCCAGAATATATTGTAGTGTGTTGAGAAAATAAGTATATTCGTTTGCTATTGCTCAGATTTTCCACTGAAGGACAGTTTGTTATGTGTGCGATATTAATTGTATTTATTTAAGTACATTTTCTACTAATATGTTGCATGATATTGCTAACAAAATATAGATTTACCATAAATATGATGGAACGAAAGATATTCACAAACATCTATAAAGTAGACATACAACCCATAATAAGTTATCTATGGGATATGCTGGATGCAGTTTATCTCAAGATTTCTTGATTTCAGTTGCTTTAACTAATAGCTATATAAGCCATATATAATCAGTCTGTCACAAGGTGATTCTATGTGGGGAGTTTCTTGGCAATTGATAGGTACGGATATGCCCCAGTAATTCCCGCAGTCTGATTTGGAGCCTTTGTTCTGTACAAGGCGCACATATAGTTGGCATCGCGACATCCACTAGCATTCTTCATTCACACACCAAACACTGACTAGGACACTGTGGAATGCCTGTTTGGATCTGTTCTTTTAGCCAAGCAGGTCTTCAATGGTACGCTCGTCCATACTCGTCAAACCAATCCCTGATGACTTTGGATCTTTGTGTCCGATAACATACTGTGCATGTCTCAGTCACCGCGCTTTAAACTGAGTTCCACTCTGTGCTGGGTTTCCATTCAGCGCGGTCCTGTGGCAGACAGAATTCTCGTTGAGGCTTGACTATGAACTTTTTTGCAGATGTAAAGTGAAGTATTTGTCAATGTGGATTACTCTAAACGTACGCATTGTTCATACTGACAACACAATGGAACACTCCGCTTCTATGATTACACATTGTATTTATTGCTAGATGATTATAGGTTTTTGTCTGCGGTGGTAATATTGGCACCAGCAAGCAACCGGGAAGTTGACTATTATGAAACTAACTGCACAGACCGTAGTTTGAAGCTGTTTAACAAAACACAGAGTGATTTCTTGGACAAAGGAAAGATCTTTGAGTTACAAAACATGATGAAATGTACCCGATCACACTTGAATGTACTTTTGAAAAAACAACTTGAATAAACAAGCTTTGAAGTATAAAATTTTAGTTAATAGAAAAATGAGGACAGTTAGGTGAGAAAGGAAGTCGCTGTCGAATCGAAATTTCCACGTGAAAAAATAGCATGATCTAACAATCGAGCATGCTGTCGAACAAAGCCCACAATGGCTAAACAACTCGGAAACATGTGTCGAAGCAATTAGGACACAAGGAAAAAATGACCGACATTTCGATATTTATGGACAAGCCGGGGACCTTGTGGTCAAATTAAAGTCTCTTTTTCATTCAACTGTGTTCTTGTACGAAAAGTTCCCTGTTCTTGAAAAATTATGTTTCTCTCTAATGCGAGAAAAATTGTTCTTATGCGCCACATAATCCTTCAGGTAGCCTGTGGTGATGACGTTGGCGTGTAGATTCGTCTCAGGGCAACGTCCACACCTTGTGGGGCTGAGTGTGGACCATCCGGTTTGGTGTCAGCTGTGTGGGCCATCTCCTGGTAGGTTGACAGCCAACGCTGTCTAGGGCTGCCTCATGTGTTGGCTGCAGGAGTTCAGGCCAGATCGGAGATGGTGGTCCTGGAATGCAGGGTGTCCTCTCCTCTTATTCTGGTGGGATTTCTTGCCTAGGGGTTGGGCAAGGGACTGGGGAATAATAGTATCTATAAATCTCTTGAGAAGGAGGAGTTGCGGGTAAGTTGCGTGGGTTGGGGAAGCGGGCGCCGTGATCATTGAGTACCCTTTTGAACGCGTGATGTCATGGGGGTGGGGGAATAAGGAGTGAGAGTTGAGAGTTTGTCTTTGTGGGGTTGACGCACCAAACAGGGTCGCCAATGTCCATGGTCCGTTGAAGTGTTACACCTGGAATCGGCAAAACGTTCATCTTCTCCTTCATGGAAGCATCATGTTCGCGTACCTCGCACGACCTGCTTCTGGTGTGGGGAGGCTGGGCGAGTTGCTGGGTAGCCTCTGGCAGTTTACTCTCAGCTTCCTGCCACAAACAGGGCTTCAGCTTGGCTCACTCCGGTGCTGGAGTGTTGAGTGGCTCTGTAGTGTGCAGGAAACTTGTAAATTTCCTGTTTTCACGCCTTTCCTTCAACGTGATGCCAACTGGATCACATTTTGTCAGCATCGCAGTATAGTTCAACGCCTCCATTTGCCTTCCGTTTGTGCATGTAGTTTCTGGAGAAACCATGTTACCATTGCCATTGAATGGAGGGCCAATGTCCATTGACAATGTCTGGAAATGCCGTGCGGACAAGATGGCGTCGAGTTGGTGCCGGGACCTGAAGCTGTGATTTCAGGGACTTCAACTTCTGGGTATTGAATAGTCGTCCACGACGACCAGAGATATTATCCAGATGGAGGGGTCCAGTAAAGTCCACGCGCTTCAGACCACGGTTACTGGCGAGGTAGCTCACTCATCTGGAGGGGTTCCGATTTTCCGTTGCGGAATGTTTGCTAGGCAGGTCAGGCAGGATTTGTTGGGTTTGACCTGTCTGTCTATGGCGGGAACCACACCTCTCCCTCAGAGCCTCTTCGTTTTGATGATGCCATGGTGACCTTCTGGGCTATGTTGATGATCCGCTGCGGCAGGGGACTTGGGGATACGATTGTGGTCGATCCCTGAGGATGACTTCATGTTCCCACAGAAACGACAATTCATCCTTGATCGTCTTGCCAGATTTGAAAAGATGCACCATCCACTGATGTAGAGCTGGGGATCTGCCACAATCGTCGGTTGTTATGGCAGTTCTAACTGCTTGCAGAGACAGAGTAGCATCTTCGTGGTCGCCTTGGCAATCTCTCGCGTGACATTGCCTTGGGGATGATATGACTGACAGAAAGTCACATATCGTCAGCCTATCTTGTCTTCATGTTTGAAGCAGCGTGGCGTTCGGGTGTCTGCCTCAGGAAATCTACAGGGTTTTCCATCTCCTGGCTGGTAGCGAAGTGTGAAATCGTAAGCTGAAGCCGTAAGTTCCATTCGTTCGATGCGCGCAGAGGTTGTGTGACGCTGGGCTATTGAAAATCCTTCAAGTGGCTTGTGTAAGAGATGCCGTGAAAGTGCTGTCCCAGGAGTATAGTGAAGTGTTCAGATGCTCAAACCAATGGTGAGTGACTTCCCGTTCTGTCTGAGAGTATCGTATTCCACATCAGTCAGTGCTCGGCTTGCGTATGCTACGACATGGATGTCCTCCTTGTCACGTTGTGAGAGCATGCTGCAAGACCAATGGGGGCTGTCATCCCCCAGCTGATTTCCGTTGGAAGATTGGATCAAAGTAATTATGACCTTGTCATGGTGAACTTTTGCTTGAGCTCGTCAAGCGTTTTGGTGTACCTCAGTCCATGGACCAGGGCAGTTCTGCGTTGAGGTCCCGAAGTGGATTTGTGAGGTCAGCATAGTCCTTGGATGAACGTGAGACGTAGTGGTCAGCCCAGGAAACTGCGAACTTCCTTGGCGTTTGTGGGGCGGGCATCCTTGTGAACAACATTGACTTTTGGGGTCAGGATATGCCATTCTTGCCAAAAAACAAGCCGTAGAACTCGATGGAGTCTTTGTTGAAAACTCACATTTCTTTCTTCAGTGTCGGTCTTTTCATTTTCAGGATGGAAGACTGTCCTCTTAAGGTGTTGTTATGTTCTTCTTGGATTTGCCGTTAAACCAAAATGTCGTCACTGTGTGTGAGGCAGTTGTCGATGTTAGGACAGGGTCTCCACAATGCAGTTTTGAAGATCTCTGATGCACTGGTGACCCAAAGGTCAACTCTTGTATCGTCTCAGACCGGCGTGAGTGAGAACGTTGTGATGTTCTCGACTGACTAATCCAGTTCCAACTGATGGTAGCCTTTGTTCAGGTCGAGTTTGATGAACACGTGGCCTGGTTGAGGCGCATCAGGAATCATCCAGTGTCATCATGATGTGGCGTGTCCTTTGATGGCTGATTTGGGACGCGCATGGTCAACACAGATTCTAATACACCAGTTTCTTTGGTTTTGGGACTATGACGTAGGGATACCCAAGGAGAAGGGCCATCCACTTTTCGATATGTCCATTCCCAAGCCGTTGAATCCCTCTCAACCTTCTTCCGTAGATGAAACGGGAGCGACGGGGGTTTTTTTTTTCTTTTTTGGGCCACTGCTGAACTGATGGATCTTGTGAATGAAGGGTAATTTTGACGTCCTTCATTTTGCAAAGTTCCCTTCAAAAGAGAGCCTGGTTCTCTCGCAGAAGCTGTCTGCAACCGGTTGGTCACAGGCAGAGAAAGTGAAACTGATGGATGTGAAGCCTCTCTGCTTGCACCAGCACGAGTAGGTTTGTCCCTTTCACGGTGAAGGCAGGACATTACAGTAAGGCTGCTGGAGTCGCTGTGTTGCTTTTAAACAGTTAGCGTGGTGCGTAAGCCCTAATATGTACATTTCTATGCAACAGCCAATCGTTGTGGACAGGTTGTCTAACTTACCTTTATTACCGTGTTAAATTGTTTAAGGACGCCACACATGACTACCGTGGAAAATGAAAGAAATATTGCATTAGTTACGTTACGGATACACTTGCTTCTTTAACCCCAGAAAGTTTAGGCATAAAAAATAAGCCTTTTAAAAAGTTCATCATTTAAAGATTGGGTGGTAGAGGGGAACTGGAAGTATGTTTCGTTTATCTCTACCTTCCCGAATTCGCCGAAATATTCAGTTGTTTTGTTGAGTTAATGTTTGTGAATAAAATAACGTCCCACCCCCCCCCAATTCCGACTTGTGTTGCGTGTTCGTGTTGTTGCATTTGCCAGTGTGACGGTGCAGTATGTTCATTTTTTTTAAAGAATGTTTACTTTGAGAGATACTGCATACGAAGTGTATGTTGAATGCAGCTGGAGGCATGGTGACTTTTGTTATGTTTTTGTTTCTTTTAAGTTTAATTAATGTGCACATTTAGGCACCAGATTTAGAGGGTGCCTGCAAGAAACTGTTTCTATTGCCTACTTTATTATTTTTTGA
>JAGGCT020003403.1:12500-14048 GCA_017654935.2 Phymorhynchus buccinoides | reverse complement strand
AAGACCTGGTCTACACCCAAAATGTTCAGTCACAAATTGCCCATAACACGAATGCTAGACATTAATCTCGTCTCATGGGCAAAATGAGACTGAATTTGCTTCATTTCATGAGATAATTGGGGTGGGCTCTTTACCCGCCCATGCGCTTTTAACCCCGTCTTCCCATTTACTACGTACTACTACTACCTCTACTGCTGTTGCTGCTGCTGCTGCTACCACTACCTCTGCTACTACTACTGGTTGCTGCTGCTGCTGCTAACTACTGCTCTGCTCTGCTACAACTACAACTACAACAACATACTACTACTAATACCAAGACATTATCATGCTACTACTACTACTCTACTACTACTACTACTACTAATACTACTACTACTCCTATTTTTTTTTTTTTTTTTTCTTTTTGGTTTTTTTTTTTTTTTTTTTTTTTTTTTTTTTTTTTTTTTTTTTTGGTTGGGGTTTTTTTTTTGCTGCGTGCTGCTTCTGCTGCTTGCTTGCTGCTGCTGCTGCTACTACTACTACCAAAGACACCTCAATAAAAAAAAGACTGTTGTACTGGTATGCCTAGCGCGAATCTAGCGATGGGATGGCACTAAACGTAAAAGGTTTGCGTGCTAACAGCCTGAATTACTGGCCAGCATCTCTCAACATCTGTGTTTCTTCTTCGTGTTTATCAGTGGTGTGTCACCCACCTTCCCCTGTTTTTGACATGTGCAAACACGCACGCGCCCGTGTATATGTGTGTGCGTGTGCACGCAAGCGCATATGCATGTATGTGTGCAAAGCCGTGCGCGCCGTATGTGGTGATGCGCATGTGTGTTTTTGTGTTGCTTTTGCATGCTTGTATGCGTGAACGCACGCACACGTGCGTGTGTATGCGTGTGTATATATGTGTGTATCTTTCGGTCTGTTTTTCTGTTGGTCTGTCTGCGTGCATCTGGTTAAGCGACAGACAGATAGACATTCTTAGAGGGAAACGCAGAACACTTAATGTGAAATAATCTTTCAATAATACGTATGTTTATTTATTATTTAAGCATAGACAGTTGCAAACGATAGCATCACCAAAAGAACATTTCAATCGAATATTAGGCTTGAAGCTTAACTTAACCTGACACAAATTGCTGTAAGCAATCTGTTTTAATCAAAACAATTAATCAACAACAACTAAGCGATCTTTATTCATTATAAAATAAAATTGTACACATAAACAAACCTACGCATACACACACACAACACCACACGCACGACACGCATGCGCGCGCGCACACACACTCATATATATATATATGCACACACACACACACACATACGCCCGCGCGCACGCGACACTGCAAACACGCACACGCACACACACACACGCATCCCACACACACACACACACACACATTCGTCTCATCACAAGTAGTGGATAGACATTAAATCAGAAAGACACACACACACGGCACATGCTTGCTTCTGCACGCACAAACCACAGGCATGCATGCGCACACACATATACGCATTCTACTCACGTGTTACACACGCACACCACACACACACACACAC